>OOFG01002410.1:0-10516 GCA_900323295.1 Molva molva
TAATCTGCTAGACACATGCCTGGCAGGTTTATCATTGCCCCCTGCATAGCTAATGCCATGGTGAGACACTAGACAACGGCATTCTGTATCTACATTGCGATGAACAGCCCTCCCCTTGTCCTGACTTTATAGTAGTCCAGATATTCCTGTGAACAGGACTTAATCTGAAGATTAGATCTCCATCTTATCTCTACAATACACAATACATATACAGGACCATCATAAAATGAGACCCACAAATCAGTCCTCATCCTAATAGGGCAGTATAAGGACAACCAGGAATAACTTGATTGCTTAATCCCTTGTTCTGGCTAATGGGCTGGTTACCATGTCCATTAGCCAGAACAAGGAATTAAACAAGCAAAGTTTCACTCTGAAAAGGACTATCTCAGCACAACAGCTGTGGCTATAAAAAGGAAATTTGAGGAAACGCCCCATATTATGAAACCCACTATTCGTAGCTCACCAACAAATACCTCAGTGAATTATGAATCAATCAACAGCTACAGCGATATTTACACTGGGGGAGGCAATCTGGAGTGGATTTCCAATCATTTGTTGTGAGGTGGAACATGACTGCTCTTTCACAAGTCTTGGCTCATTCCGCCTGATCTTTTATCTTGACTTATAAGAACAAAAAAACAACGAAAAAAAAGATATATACATATACACATACACACACAAAATAAAAATGAGTGAATGAACACAAAGAAAATTGTATACTATCATCATCATCACACTACGTAGAACAAATCTCTCAAATATGTATGTTATAATCTTGCGAAATACTGTGTGCTTTGATACGCCTCAAGGATAGCCATTACTGTCCATTCACAACCACACAGGACTACAACTACATCCTCGGACAGAATCCTTTAATTTTCTGTACAAATACATTTACCATTTCGGCAGGTTTACATGTTGATTGTATAAACTAGTATACAAGTTTACAGAACAGAATATATCGGAAAAAATAAGCAGTTCTAAGAAAAAGGTAAATATTCGCAGACTAAAGAGAGCACCTTATCAATCCTTTATCCGTTCACTTGTAACAGGTACGAGAACACCTGAGACAGGCTGTGTGTTGAAAATGTTATTCTGACACCACCAAAAAAAATAATAAAATAAAATAAAAATCACACTACATACACCGCATGACATCAGCCATAAAACTTCAGGCATGTAAACAGCATGGTTAAAACTGTGAAAAAAAGCCCTGTTCACTGAGAGCTGACAAATTCTACACCACATCCAGTCCAAACCAAGCACTTATCTGTGAAAGGCCTATGATAATGATACAGAGGAGCGAGCTTCTGGTGAGGCCAAGCCATTGCAGTTCACTATTGCAGAAGAGAGTAAAGGTTATTGTCATCATCATCCATTGGGGCACATCGGTGTACATCCTACACACAGGCAAACATACAAACGTCACATCCTCAGTTAAATAATGAACATAATGTTGCTTTAACAAGCTGAGGTTAATTTATTTGCCAGACATGAATGAGACATTACTCTACATCAATGGCAGCATAATCATGTCGTTTTGGGTATTTTTAGTTGTTTTAATTCAATTGACAACTATGGTCATTGGTCACAGTATGGTCACACCACTGGTCGAACTTCACTTGCCGAAAAACATTGAGACTCCAGTTCCTAAATATTGTGCCACTAAGGAAGGGAATCAGCAAGCAGCTGTTTTGACAAAATAATAACAGTTATCTCTTTGCCTGCCTGCTCCAATGAGTCACTGCTAAAGCTACGAAAAGAGGAGTAATGTGTCGAGAGGGAGGAGTTGTACATCTCCAAATGCTAAACCCTCATAAAATAAAGTGGTAGATAGCAATTGCACCATAAAGTGTCAATGGAAGAGAAGGTTAACGGCATAAAGCATAATTTTGAATACCCCTGGGACGATGCAGACATTAGCGCTGGGTAACAGGAAATAACAGCTGTTTTCTATTCAATTGAAGATCCATTTTCCCTTCCGATATTAATCAGTCAGCCATGATTCCTGCTCAGTGGGTTCTGTAAATAGCAGCTACTCTAACTGAGTTAAAGGTTGAGTCTTAATGTGGGCCAGATAGTAAGAAAATGGAATTCTGTTTGTGTCAAGTCCACGTCACAGCCAACTAGAGTGAATGCTTTATAAAAGACACAGAAACACACCTTATTTATTTGCTATTAAGTATGATATGAACAAGCCTGCTAGGCGATATAATGGAAGAAAATAGGGGAGGAAAAATGTGTTGGAGGATAAAACAGGAGGGATTTGTAGAAAAAATTAAAATGAAATGTATGAAAATTAAAAACCTAGATGGACAAGAGCCGAGCGACAATTCTGGTGAAAGTTTCTCAAAACTAAAAAGGAATCCTAGAACTAGAAGCAGGAAGAAAACAAGATATTGCTACCTAACTGCCTGCCACTAGGATCCCATCAAGCCAACAGTGGCTGCAGTGTTTTGGATTCCATGCAATGTGCAGTTGATGCAAGAAAGGAAAACATTCCAATGCAAACGGGGAGAAATTCAAACACCATGGAAATCCCATGGTAAAACACTGCCTCAAAAACACACACGGTTTAAAATCAAAAGTTGTTATATTGACAGTAACTCTTCCGGACACAAAATGATGATATGAAGTAAGGGTCATAACTATTATTAATCTCTTACTTACAAGAGTGTTACGGCCATACCTTTCTGAATAAAGACAACAGACGTATTTCATCATCACAGCCACGTAACGAGTCAAACTATGTAATAATTCGAGAACTAATAATTCGAGAACTAGCTAAGCTTTGACCAAGAATACAAAAAAGGGATACAGATTCAGAGCCCTACTTGATTCATCATGTAATTTCCCGAAAACCACAGAGTTGCAGACTCTAGGGAGTTTCCATTTTAAAATTAGCACATGAATTGGTGTGTCTGCAAGTCACATTAAAAAGGAAACCAAATGCTTACTGGACTACTAGATTTTGGCTTGCAAATATTGTTAAAAAAAAACTAAACACAAATGAGTTGACATGTGTTCTTATTGTTTTCATACAGAAGATTACGACCAAAGCAATTCAATCCAGCAATATTACAATTTGGATTGAAACAACACAATTCTCATCACATTTGTATTTCCACCTTTCTAGTAGAATAGGAGACATCTTGGATGGTGTCCTATTTCTAAAGTGAAAACCAACCGACAGCCATGTTTGTTGACAACACAAACTGTTGTGAACTCTTGACATGGGCCAAGAGGAGGACTTGAGATGCATAAATGAACTTAACTTTAGCCTCTGGAAAAGAGACAAAAACGTGTGTCGGTTAGCCAATATTGGCCATTCACAAATACATTGGAATATTGACATTTATGTTGTCAAAAATAAATGAAATGACATATCAAATAAGCAGTAAATATCAGTGTTGGAATATTACATGTTAACTTCATTAACTCTGTTGTGTGTTAAACTTTGGCATATATTCTGCTCATTAATAAGAGTATCGGCTACAAAAATCCAGTATCGGTCTTTATTCTTGAATGAGCTCAAGGCCAAGTTGAATAGTATGTACTGCTTACATAAAAATTTGTTTAACGTGCATTTCTCTTTAATGATCTTAAGTGGGTATGGGAAAATAAGATGTGATAGCAACCATGGCTTTAAAATACATAGATTTGTTTTAGCTTGACCAAGGGTTGCTGGAAAAGTAATATGGTAGGTTGCAATAGAAGTGACAACGAGAAGCCAATATTCCATTAAAAAGGAGGAGATGGTGATAAAACGGGGGCATGAAAACTACTGATTCTGTGAACAGTTGACCTTGCGTCCAACATGAGTACTTAGTTGTCGCACAAAGGTCTTCATTCAGACCATGAGCCAACTGAGAAGCAGATGGTGTCCTGTCTGGTAGTATAGGTGTAACAGCTTAAATGTCTTCTGGCTGTGAACTGAATAAAAGAGCTTTCATTACATTTTCAAGCCCTTGGTTCACCAAAACGATTTGTGTGTGATGTAATCCAATACGAGACGACCTTTGTGTTAAGTTTACATAAAGACCCACTCTAGCCAAATAAAACGTGTTTTCCTTTTGCCCTAGTGTCATTATGGAGAACACACTCAGCTGACTTTCATACAGGCCGTCTAGAGACAGATCTGCAATCGTAGAATAGGCTCAGCTTAGGCTGTATGTGGTCTAAAAAACCCAAGTGAAAAAAAAATAGATTACGCAGCGTTTGTCCACAAGTTATATGAATCTCCTCTTTGCTTGATTGAATGCCTTGGTAAAAAAAAGGCACATCAGCTTAATAATCACGACTCCGTGTATAAGTAATCTCTGACAGGCCCAGACATAATTGTTCAAGCACTCATCCGTGCAAACAGGATTGCGATAAACGTTCTGTCTGGTTTGCAGGCAACACTTGAACTCAAAAGGAAAATGAAAAATGTGCGTTTGGTGAGCGAAGCAAATATCTACAGCTTGTAATGAAGACCCCAGAAAAGAGAAACCAAACGGAACAAACAAAAACATATCATTGGGGCGCTTACAAATGTGACAACGTCACATTTGCCATGACAACATGTGACATTCCTTAAGCGCCCCAATGATATGTTTTTGTTTGTTTATAAATGACTTGATACATGTATTTGACGAAAGAGAAGTTAATGGTTAGGGCGGGTTGTTTACCTCACAGAAAGAAGTTCTTGGTTGTTGGCGCTCATCATCGTCACCGCAGGGATGAACCCGGCGCGATGCCATCATTTAACTTTGGTTAAGATGCTGTGATCCGTAAAGTCCCACATCGAAAATGATTGATCCAGCAGTAGGAAAGGAAATACGTGTGTTCAGCTATGTGCACTTCACGGCTCCATTCTGGCTTCTGTGCTAATCCAGCTGCGCTGTAAAGAGAATGTTGTGTTAAAGTGTTTACTTCGTTTTCATAGATGGGCTTATTGAGCGCAAGGTGTGCGGCAGATAAACGATTACCACACGCTTCTAACTAATATTTACAATCCAACGATAGGGCTGTCATGGTATTTGGTACATGGTACATTTATAAAAGTACATACAAACTAGATTGAAGGGTTTTCACTTATATTTGTTCAATCCATAGTTGAAAACAGTCAATATGTTGATAGAAAATGTCATGGCGTAACTTTTTGATTTACAAATCGAATCAGTAATTTAAAAAACAGACGGTGTTATTACGTCGTAGTATTGCCGTCCCGAAAAAACACAACCAGGGCATGGAGGTCCTCATTCAGAAACATGCAGTCAACACTGAATAATGGCCAGTAACAAGTGTTTGTTTAGAAGTGTGAAATACACGACCCCAAATGAAATAACGCAAAGTTTAAAACTAGTGAAATCAACCCATCTATGCTTACTATTGAATTCTACCAACGATATATTGATCCATTAAAATGTGTTTTTGAAACCCATCTGTGTGTTTTCGGAGATCAATGGTCAATGCAGCGAACACCCTGCTGTTGTTCTCGTGCTAAGCGACCCACAATGGCCAGGCAGTTCGGCGTTCACATACTTCCCATTCGCTGCGTACATGACGAAGCTAAACATTGAGATTATGAATTACACACGCCAGATACACTGTGACTTTTCTTACAATGAAAAACCCTTCGGTAAACGATATAATTGAATCGTAAGCCTGCCCGTCAAACACAATAACGAAGCCAGCAACAGGCTCCTGCTAGTGTTAGCCTCCAAGCTACAGGCTAGTTGAACAAAGTTACCTGTGGTATCGTGAGTTCAAAAGTGGATGTAGGCAAGGTGGAGTGACCGTATTTCCCCATGAAAGCGAGTTAAACAAATCAATAAATCCTGGCGTAGCGTTCCCAACATTGTCGATCAACGTTATACGTGTATGTTTTTTCGTACAACCATTTGTTTAACTATCATTTCAAGTCCACTTAGGGGAGGCGCACGCGGCTGTTAGTAGTACGAGCTGGGATCTGATCCAGTGTTCCCCACTCTTTCTCCTGGCTGGAGCCACCTTCTGTTCTCCAATATACTCGTGGCCAATCACAATGCACGTTGTATTGGACTCGACCAACCAAATGCGTTCTTGCACAATGCTTTGCTGGCTTGCAACAACTTTTTTTTTTTTTTTTTATAACTGAGCTCCTATCGAGCGAGACAACTGAACTGTTTGAAAACTATATATGTCCATACGCTGTATATGGTAAATAATGTACTGTAATGAAGTTCCTTTTTTTTTTTTGATTTGTGTAAAGAGTTAATCACGATGTTTTGTTAATCACAACCCACAATCAAGTGCTGTTACACTCGATTTAAAATACAGTAGTCACATGTCCTGGTTCATAGTGAGGTCGGGGTAGGCTGGCATGTGGATGGCAGTAGATGTGAATGTGGAATGTGAATCCCCACTGGTCTATTACAGATAGCACATTGGACTTGCAATCATTTCTCGTCGTGTAGTAATTATAAACCCCCAACAGAAATGTAATATATAGCCCCATTAAACCACCACCACGACCATTATAACATGCTTGAGCCTTCTGTCGTACACATGCAACACGAGAGAGCCTGGAATTGGAGACTTAAACGTGCACTGATTCCCAGGGCCTTGACAAATGTCCCTTTTATTTCTACCGACATAAGGGGCCACCTGTTCCAGGGATTGGCAGCTTTTGTCGAAAAGGTCACCCTAAGGAAGTAGACTTTCATAAAGCTGTCCTGCTAGGTTGGTTAGACTTTAAAACTAGAACCTCGTAGCCAATAATTCCTCGATATGCCTTGCAAGCAGGCAGATCAATTTTGTAGTTTTTAGCATAAATTAATAAACTCATGTCAAATGTACACAATATGCATATATTACTTAATATTGGTTATGTTTTGAACATATTAGGCATATTCACAATAAAGACATAATGCCAAATGACTATAATCCCAAACAGACTTCTCTAACAGGTGGATAGCAGTTTTTTGTTTTTATAACACTTCCTGTCTCCAGCTTAAACATATGCTAGGAGTCATATGTCAGTTGTATACAGTTGTATACTTTAAAGTTAGACCACTTTTGCCAAAATCACTATGGAAAATTGGTTGCAACCACAATACAATAACATTTAATGTAAAACTGGTGAATGAACGAACACAAAGGTTTATTTTTTAGTAGTGTGTCTAGTAAAATAGTTTACTGCAACAGTTTAACAGCCTTAAAACAAAGGCAAAGTAACAAAACACAAAGCAGTTTGAATAATACAAACAATGAATCATATTACTGGGAAATCGTGTGTTCACAGAAGTACCTTATTGACAATGCAATTGTCGATTGACAATTCACAACTGTGAAATCATTTTACTACCATGTTATGTACAACAGAGAAATGAGAAATTACAGGGAACATGTGAACGTTTAGTTTGCAAGAAGCCATTCTTGTTTTCCCCCAAAACAGGTAGAGCAGCAGTGGGACAAAGGCAAATAACTGAAACAGTTAAAAGGGTTACGTAACGATAAAGATGATCTACCATTCCATTTCTAAAGAATACTAAAATAAAAGAAAACTGAGCAAGAAGTTGTTCACTTGTTTAACATAATAAATCACATTTATACAAGTCATGTATCAAGTTCATTACATAGCAAAATACGAACAATTGAGATGCTGATTTTATATAAGTTTAAAATTCAAAGTACAATATGTTACCTAAAGTAGAGGACATGACCTATGAACCCAGTGTAAACCGAGCTGTGTTTTCCCATTTCTGAAAAAAAAACGTGTAAACATAATATGTAACAATTATTCAAAAATATGAGTGCTGAAAGGTTTAGTGGAACGATGAGTCGAATGACAAATATTTGTATGTATTCTAGTTTAGTCATTCACTAGGTAAAACATTTTTTTGGCTGCTCGTCACTATGTTTTACTTGAAAGATGAGTTGAGCTTTTCAAATGAATGGGTTAATGTTAATATGGAAATTTTTTAAGCTTAAAAAGAAAGTGTCCAAGCTTGCCATTAATTCTACTCCAGATAGAGCAATCAATGTTAGCACCGTCATCCGCTTAAATCTTATATTTCATCTTCCCACTTTCACTGAGGACACAGATATGCTAGAAAAAAGAGGAAAAAATTATAATGTCAGAGAAAGAGGAATATTAATTTAAATGAGAAATATTTCACCAATTTATTTTTTCTACAATAGAATCATTGTGACTACAAATTGGCACAATGAAAGAAGATGCAACATAACTTACATCAAGATCTCTGAAATACTCATTGTAATCCAAGGCATAGCCAACCACAAAGCGATTCGGTATCTCAAAGCCAACATCTGAAAGGACAAGACAGTAGGAAATACTAGGTAATCCACAGACAAAGTAGTCTTAAGCTTTGTTTTAATAGATATTCATGCATGAGTCATAAAGACATAGAAAACAGGGCTGCTCAACGACATACAGTCAGGGAGGCAGGCCACACTATGACGAACTCTCTTCAACAGTAACCTTAGAAGGGACACAAAAGAACACATTCAACACAACATCCTCAACTGTGACACACTTCACACTACAATTTTTCAAAAGTATTAAGGGCATCCTTTGTAAACCTGTGCCATTGGTCGCCTGTTGTCTAGACTCAAAAGGAGGAAATTAAGTGACTCGAAGAGCAGGTCAAATAGGCCATTTCATGTTTCATCCGAGACTCACCCTGCTACTTTGATCATTTTTGGCCTGAAGGCTTCCACATGCTTCAGGAGCATTTTCAGTGTCTTTCCTGTGTCTACAATGGCCTGGGAGAAGCAGACAAATAACTTCAGTTAGCAGGTGACCCAGAACTGCCTGACTTTGCAGAACAACTGAGAAAGGTTCATGGGGTCTGATCTTTGTCCCATCAAAGAATGGCACAACGTTGTATTTTGTAATCATTGGTTGCATGTTTACTTAAATGCTATATGATAACTTCCATGAAAAAAAAGAGGTGGCAAAACAGTCACACAGTAATAACCACATTGCTAAATGAATGAACGCAACTGAATATAATAAGTAAAGCGGTAACAGCAGATGTAGACATAGCAATGCGTAACATAGTGATTTATGTTTGAACCAAGGTTAAAGCCTGCTGTATCTATATACCAAATACACGTTTGAATAATGAATGATCATTATTGCTGTAGATGCAGTTCCCTGTCTATATGGACTCACATAGAGGATCCTACATCTGCACTAACAACGTTTTGAGCACTCTTTTTTTCATATGGCTCTAAAACATTCCAACAAAGACCCAATTAATTAAAAAGTTTGCTCTTGTCCAACCTAAGTCCCATGCAGTAGAATAAGGATGTCTTGCATTGACCTCCTAAAAAAAAATCTGGGGCAATAAACAGGCTATACTTATTTAGTTGAGTTGGAGAAAAACAAAACAAGGAGCAGCAAGAACCAGGTTGGCTTACCTCCACGATGAGAACGTTCTTTAGAAGATGTGGGAGATAAAGGGGGAAAACAAAGTTAACACACTATAAACAACTTGACAAAGATAACGAGGTTAACTTTGAGGCAAACTTTTACTTCCTTTATACTGTTGTTTTACTTGTCGAGAGCCAAATAAAAGAGAATAACAGAAAATGTATAAAATCCTATTTGGCAACTGGTTTTTGATTAGTTCAAATCATTAAAAAAATTGGGGGGTTTGAGACTTGGGGATGTAATCATGTACTGTAATCATATTGTAATGCTAAGAATTGTAAAGGCTGAGTTACTTCAGAGAAAGGATTATGACATTATTACACTTTTAATGTCATATACTACTTTTAAAAGGTTAATACATGTGTTTTGTCCAGTATCATACATTACATGTATGATATAAATGATTGTGAGTATGTAACATGGTCATTTTTGTTCACACAACATCAAAATGACATTCATTGTCACACTAAAGCCCTTTGGTTCAGTCCGAGAATGTATGCCTCATGAATATACATATATCCCCTACGTCATGTCACGGGTTGATGACTAAACATCCCATCATGTCCAATCATTTATTTCTTAGACATGTTACAGCATCCATGTAAAGTTCTAAGTAAAATACAAATCACTGGGCAGTTAGTCAGACTCCTTGACTTCATAAAACAATCATGCTTGAGGCGTCGAGCCACACCCTAGCCACAGTGTGTAACCTGTATCAATGTTTCCAAATAGGTTATTGGTAATTCAGTGCCTGGGCAAACACTTAAATAGTCTTTCATATTTGGGAAACAGTTGGGAAAGTTGTCAGCAATCAGAACCTGCCCCAGGGACCTTTACTGTGCCACGTATGGTGGTGGAAAGATGTGTCTTATACACAAAGAAGAACTGTAATGATTCACGGAGAGGCAACAAAGTCAGATAGTAACAGTCATGCAATACATTCTTTGGTTTTCATTCATCATCACTATCAGCGATGCTGTGTCATTAAATGTGTGTGTGTGTGTGTGTGTGTGTGTGTGTGTGTGTGTGTGTGTGTGTGTGTGTGTGTGTGTGTGTGTGTGTGTGTGTGTTTGTGTGTGTGGAGATATG
>OOFG01002423.1:0-10988 GCA_900323295.1 Molva molva
TGGGTAGGCGTATTCACCATGCTGCTCTGCAAATTGTTCAATCGGTCCAATAAAAACTAAGGTTTTAGTTGCTAGGCAGAGATTCCTGATGAATATCTAATCCTGTAAAAGAAAATACAAAATAATTCAGTAATCTGCTCAGCCATATTTTAGAGCTCAGCGATGCATCGCGTTCCACTTGTTTTCTGACTAGAGGCCTTTCACACATCTCCAGCGAATCAGGTTCGGAGCTGATCCAGAGTTGCCCTTTCACACATGCAACACACAGACCTGAGATAAGCCGCATCAGATGTGTTCACACATATCAGAGATACTCCGGATACTTTAGGCAAGGGGTGGCGCCTGGGTAGAGCGTGTAGGAGGCAGGACATGACACATCAAGTATGCAGCGGAATAATAATAAAAATATAATAATAATAAGGTATGTAGCGTCATTAAGCTTTGGATGCCATAATACTAACATCCTCCCAATTTACCTATTTCTTTAAATACTCCAAATGTATTTTAAATGGGAGATGACTATTGTGGGGATGAAGGAAGACTTAAATATTAGGCCAACGTACAAATAAGTAATAAAATGAATACTATTTTAAATGATGGAGGACCTCACTCCCAACCAATTTGCCCTATGTGAGGCCTACTTCATTTACCACGGTAAAAATAGCACAAAACACACGACTGTAAATTACTCAGATAGAAATAATAGTGGCTTTTGATTTGACAGACAATTATGTGAAGTTTATGTTATTACAATAAGGGGTTTTGAGAAGGAGGCTTAATGCTGCTCTAATATTGCCAAATATTTAAACATTTAGCATTCATTGTTATTTTTATGTATTAAATAAATACACCTGTTCCTCAACCCATTATTCTGAAAGTACTCCTCAACCTCTGGGTTAATGATTGCTTTTCCTTCAATAGCTGGCCATTTCTCTTACTCCCTCTCTATCCTCTATCCTCCTTGACAGCGGTTGTAGCCACCACCACACACACCACAGTGGTCACCCACAACACACCTCAACATTACCCCCAGCAGCCAACAGCATCCCCTGGGGTTCAGGTGCAGTCCTACCAGGGGGGCCAGGTCCCAGGCTACCAGCCCATCCCTGTCCAGCCCTGTTACAGTGGACAGCCCATGCCTCAGGCCTACGGCACACAGCCCATGCCTCAGGGCTACGGTCCTCAGCCCATGCCTCAGGGCTACGGTGCTCAGCCCATGCCCCCAGCACCCTACCCGGCATATACACCTGGACCCCCTCCGCCCTACCAGGAAGCCAGTGAGTCTTGGTCGGCTTTTACTTTTCTAATTAAAATATGATATACTTTAACATATTCACCTTTAAAATATTCTTAAGTAATACATTTCTGTGAGACTTCAACTACTTCAGTAGAAGCACATAAGGAGGTAGGCTATTTTTCTTAATGCTAATGCTACTTAAAAACTATATTTTTCACATCATGCTAGCTACAAAACGATGTCATATTAAAGCGGAGACTCCACAGATTCCAACAGTATCAGCCTCATCATTCTGTGACCTAAACTCGCCAAACTAGATGTGAACGAATATCCAAGTTACAACTATAAATGCATTACCTTTGTTATTATCATTCAAATACTAATACTTATCATACCAATACTACTATGTATTGTACTGATACTGTATCACACGATACTACTTCTACTTAGGATACCAACAATACTACTTATTAAACTAATACTAATACTTATACCAATAATACCATGTATCATACTAGTTCTACTACTTATCAGACTAATAGGTCTATCATGGTACTAATACTACTTACACTACGTCTAATCATACTAATACTTCATCATACTACTAGTCATAGTTTCAAACTATCACATTAGTTTAGCCATTGGATTAACTCTTGTTTAACTCCAACTTATTTAAATGGTTTATATTAACTCTTACTCCATTCAGACTTTAAACCTTGAACTCTGTTCAAACTCCATTCAACCCTTAAAATGTTACAAATCATTTAAAATTCACACCGCAATTTTTTCAGAAATTGCCTTTTCTGGTTTGCATATACTACATTGTAAAGATACAAAGCCAGTTGAAATCTGCGAAATAGTCCTGAAGTTGCCTTCAAAGAAAAATTGCAAACCTTTGTGAGAGCCAATCTATGCAATTACACACCCTTCCTTTTTGCTCGTTTTCCCCAGTGGGCCCCAGCTACGGCCCGTCTCCGATGGCCTACAGCCAGGCTGCATTCACACCAGGACAGCCCTCCTACCCTCTCCAACCTCCTGGCCAGCCTCAAGCCCAGGCCAATGTGCCGCCCCCACCAGCGGACCACGGCCAGCCCGCCTACAACCCAGCTTATGCTCACCCTCCGCCCAAGACCGGATACTAAGCGAGCACCTAAGCCATAATGCGTTGCCTTGTCATACTTTTCTTCTACGTAGTATATTTGTTTGATGTTTTTTTAATGCTCTTGCGTTGTTGCTGTGTGTAATTATGGTTGAGATGCTGGGCTTTGATGGCACTTTATAGTTCTGTGTGCATCGTTAGCTTTCAGGTGTTAAGTCAAAATTAAAGTAAGCTTGTTTGTGGAGGATGTATTGTTACATATTTAACTACTTCTTCGTTATGTATGCGTGTTTATTCAGCATCACAGTGACTTAAGATACATGTTAAGGAACAAGGGGTGGGTTACGGATGGATGTTTACAGGTTAGCCCGAGAACATAGGGATGGAACCCAGTACCTTTCGGCTTGGAGTCAAACACCCTAACCATTGGACCATCATGCCTTCATTATTTGTTCAAAACAGGGTTACCTACTTTGTTTTCCATGGACTGATATGTTTGAAGGGGTCTATAGGTTGTCAACATCAGAGCTTGCATCATGTTACACCAATCCTAAGGCAGGGTACCTCAGTGTGTTTTCGAATGTCAGTGTGCTCAGGAAACGCATCCTTTAATCCTTATGACCAGGCCTTATCGTTGGATCTAACATTTATCAGGTGTAATATCAGTCCAGTAATGTCATCCCACCCCCGAACATCAGTGATTGATATTCCCCTCTTGCACCATAAAGTAACTTTGGGTTAGTGATACTGAAATATACCCATAGTAAATGAAATACAGCAGCGCTCGCTTTACGGGATTCAATGCCATTGGCCAAAAAGGTTGTTATTAAACTATTTTCCTTTCATAACTGCGTTTTAACTTGTACATGAAACTCCGCTGTGAGATTAAATGCACCTAAAGCCTCATGGTGTGTGGTACAATACCTTAAACTTTCGGTTATTTAAATGCAAGAAAAATATAAATATTGTGGTTGAATTGGCATGTCCACAGTTGACATCTGAAGTACACTTTCAGTTGAGTTCTGTGTTGTGACTGAATTATGTTGCTATCCGCTCAGGTTGGTTTAGTTTTGTTTTGCGCCGCAATTTTGAGCACATCCAAAGCTGTCTCACTGGCCAACAGACGTGTACTGAATGATTTACCAGTTCGGAAGGAACTGTTATTTTTACGTTGTGAAACTAGCTTCAATACCAAATACAATATGCAGTTGTGTTTTATGTTTTTATTTAGGACATATTAAGGCTAATGTATGTAGACATTAGACAAACATGTCAAGACAAACGTGCCTTTTTAACTGATCTATTATCAACCAATCCATGCTTGCTTACTCAATCTCAGTTTGTATTTATTCATTTTTGTTTTGTTCTTTGAATACCTTTACCAATGTTGAGCCTGATTTACTCCATTTTTGGGTTCAGTAAGAACGAAGTGTGTCTTATCAGGCCTTCTTCCCAGCATGGCCTCATATTAGGTTTTCGGTAGCATGCATAGTATCAAAATTAAGTGTTGCACCTTCAATTCATGCATGTCCTTGCGTTTAATTAATGTTATGTGTTTTGTGTAATTTGTTGATCCTCTTTATGTCAGACCCCACGTGCAGTATTCTATGCCTTGGCCAACAACGCCTTACTCTGCGAGTAGTTCTCTCCGAGTAGTGGATTGAGTCAATAATTATCGAATAACTGTCCCTAAATATGTATCTTGCCTACCTGCTGTACTCTCATGCAACACTTATTATAAAATCAGGCAATAGCTACCAGCCTTTTCACAATTGGTTTGCCTTTCCTCAAGTGACCTATTCTGATGCCCAATATCTCAACCACCTCTTATTTCCTCTGCAACTTGCACTTTTTTTCCATTGGGTTGATGGCGCCATTACTCCGATTACTTCACCATTGCCCAAATGTTCCGTCTGGGATTAATTAATACAACTTATCTTATTACAAGTATCCTATTTACGACTAGCAACAATGTTTATCTCTGATTTTTGGTATTTGTGGAGCATTCTCAAAGATCTTTTCTGATGCTGTTCTGGAGCTGGGTGTGCTGGATACACATGTCTTGGTTCACATTTATTCCTGTTAATAAGCCAGCGTGTGGCTTGTAAAAATCACATTTGTGTATGGATTGTAGCCATCAACAACCACAATGGGGGCTCTGAGTCTCGTCTTTAAACTTAAATTACTATAGTACATTAGAGTTTTACTGTTTCAATGTGTACAAAAGTTTTATTTTAAAAATATAAAATAGACCACTTCATCTGCAAAGATAAATAAAAAAAATACTTTTTCAACTTTTTCTTTTTTGCGATTGTTTTATCGTTAGAGTGTGTGTGTGGTGTATGTGACAATATAGATAACCTCTTATCTTGTCTTTATTCTGACCGCTTATCCTGTGGACTAGATTATTTTGGCCAGTGTGCTCCCCATCCTCTATGTAGGCTTGATCGTCTGCTTTCTGTCTCCTTGCTGCTTAGGCTACAAAATATGTCGGAAATGTCACAGAAAAAGTAAGGCTGGCTATGTTGTTCTTCATAATAGTGCACTCTAATGCAATATTTTATTTTTGAATGGGGCAGTGCAGGCACAGTGCAAACCAATAGTTGACGTTTGCTTTATTTACTTAGTTGGATTAAAACAGGCGAGCAAGAAACCATTTACATTGTGAATACAATCAATAGTTGTGTAAGCTTTGGAGTGGTGAATTTACGACATAACCAATACTGTAACTCTGTCTAGCTTTATCAACACCATCACAGTGATGCCCGTACCCCAGCAGCCAGCTGCATTCCCGGGTGTCAACCCCAGTTCCAAACGGTACCAGGCCATCCTCAAGGTTACGGGCTACAGCCCAAGCCTATATGGACTATGGTGAGCTTTCAAACAGCCAGGTTTCACACTTTAAAGACACATGGCCAGAGTATTTCTAAATTGGATCTTGTCCTTGATTGATACACATTGGTGTCTTGCTGTTCCTATTGTATTTGCCTTCAAGGCTTTATGTTTACCCAGCTAGAATAAAAGCTTCCAGGGATTGAGTGAGTTACATTTCTTTCTTATGGTCTTGTCTGTCTAGATGGTCCAGGACATGCTCCGCCCCCCATGATATACAATAGTACTGTATTTGTTCAAGAGCAGCCTGGAGGATATTCTCCTGGACCTATTAATCTAGATGGAGATGCACCACTTCCTTATAACCCCTCTTATTAGATCACAACAATGTCCACAATGATTTTAGTTGTGAAAATGAACTGACTTTTATTCCTGTTGTTCTATTGCTGTTGATTATGATGATGATTACACGTGTCAGTGTTCCGAAATCAATATTTTGCCAGCATTTTAATTGTTCCCTTGCAATCTCGCTTATCAAAGCTACCACTAGAGATCACATTTGTCTTTAATTGTCATTTAGAGCAGAAACTGCGTTCAAAAGGAAGAAAACATGAATGATGTTTTATCATAGGTCTGCAGCGTTCAAGTTTCATGTGCATCTAGCTATTATTCTAAGGTAACGTTATAACATAATTTCTGACGCTAGGGTCGCTCAATCATACCAATAGCAAAGGTCGTTTAATGACGTTGTGAAGTAGCGCGGGATCATGGGAGTTGTCTTCACCACCATTGCCCGTGAAAACCTATCGGACGTTACCTAGAAATCATGTTCACGGCCGAGGTATTAAAGTAGTTTTCACGTCACGTTTATTTAGTTATGTAATTTTCATTCTAATGAAATATAGGTTAAGCGGGGCGATTGTGTCATACTTAGTAAGGCTGGACGTTAGGCTAACTCAAACTTAGCCTAGTAATATTGTCCAGTCTAGTAATAATAACGTTGCTGTAGCAACCAGTGCAGCATTGTAATTAGAAAACGCCCTCAATCCAAGACGGGCTGGTAAGTAGCTAACGTTACTTTAAACGATTTGCAAATAAGTTACAATATGAAAACATTGTATTTTGTTTGTTACCCCGTTAGTATCACCACCCAGAGTGTGTGTCTGGAGTGAGTGACAACATTGCGGTGTCTCAACGCATGGTACAAATAAGGTAGTTATAATTGATGCAAATAAGATAACGTTAGCTTAGCAAATGGGCGCCTACCTGTCTAGTAGAACACATGCAAGGTCGGCGTCTTTCTGTAGTCCAAGCATGTCACGAAGCTCTCTCCATCTTGCAAATGCTACACCAATGTTTACCCTCGTTAAATTTATCTTCTTGTCCCATAGTCTTCTTGGGTCGTTTGGCTTGCCCGTGCGTTTGCGCTTAACGGCGACAAACGGGGATGAATAATTGTGATCAAACATGAGTGAGGAATAGAACGATATAATTAAAAGATCGGCTAGCTAGTTAGTTCTCCAACTTCTTAACTCAGTCTCTGACGTATAATCTGGTGTTTCCCTGGAAGGTAGGGGGTTAAGGGGAAATGACGCCATTGAAAGGCGACCAAAATGAAACTTGCCGTTACCTTAAATACAAGTATGGATTTCTCTAGGCTTGAACATTTGTGTAAACATTTGGGATAATTTAAGTACACAATTCAACAAATTATATAGATATTTGAATGCGGAAATGATACATATTTTAACTTTAAATGAATGTTAACCAATGACGTTCATTAATGGGTAAGGGTCAGTGAAAGACTGCGATCAAGCTAGCCGACTTTCGTAACTCCGTGGTCAAGCCGTCCCTAAATTCTGAGTGCACTCTATTCTATCCTTACTGGCAAATGCATTGAAACGGCCAAGCGCGGGCTGACATGGAGAGTATGTGACTTTTCACATGTGACTACGTCCGGTTTTCAAAATAAGGTGTTAACACAGGGTTTACACAAAAACTGCAGTGCCTACACACTAACACAAAATCAAGCATTTTTACTGTATCTGGAATCTGTATCTGTATCTCATTGTATCTGGAACTTGCTGTAAAAAACATTGCTACATTAGTTCTGTCAATGACTAATATATTTAAGATCAGGACAACTACACTTAGCCAAAATCAAGCGTTTTTACTGTATAATTTCTGAGAATTTCAAAGTTAAATTCCCACTTTTTTACTTTGAAAGGACTGCCATTAAATTATTCCATTAAAATGACTATGTCTGACACTTGCTGTAAAAACAAGTTCCTCCATAAGTTATAACTTATTACTTATAACTTAACTTATGGAGCAATGTGTTTTTACAGCAAGTATCAGACATACTCATTGTAATGGAATAATAAACATCAAGGTCATTTTGTGTGCATTTTATTATGCTGTATTTTTTTTTACATAGTTGCAATGAATGGGAGATTGGTTGAAAATGATAAACATGAGGTTAGCACGACTAAGACCCCTTTTCTGTAAGTAAGCACACAAGGTAAAGAAACACTGCAAGATGTTAGTTAATCAATGTTGATGAAAATAAATCATGCTTATAATAAATCATGCGGTAGTAAAAATACATTAAAAGTCGCCCTCCTCGACTTTTATCCACCAGAAACTTGAATTTCAAAGCCGATGATAGAACACAAGGGATATAAGTGTTCATTTTTACGGTTTAATGTTGTGTGGAGGCCGCCAACCATAATTTCAGAGTTCAGTTTTTACCTATGGTATCGAATAAAGTGTCCAAAATTTCTAGCATAATCAAATAAAACTTTATTCTGTATTCTTTTCCTTCTCTCCCCAATAATAACATGCGTGTCTTTATCTCAAATGACGGGGGCAGTGTTGATCCGCAGAGAAGATCTGATCTCGGAATCTGACTCATCCGAACCTCATTAAAGCGTCAAATAAACACTTAAAATGGCAATGAGATTGTTTTATACCCTGGTATGGTGGAATACCGTCTAAGAAGTAAAACCATGCTTACCAATAATATTATGTTGCTGAACTCCTACCCCAAAAGTAAAACGGTGTGGTTGTTTGAGACTTTTCTGTAGAACTAAATACTATAATAATAATAATAACTTCACGATTATTTACTAAACAATGAACAAAAAAACATTAGGCCTGAACCAACACAATACTAACACACTAGCCTAAACCAACAATAACTAACGTTCCAATGCTCCTATGCTCCCAAAATGGCAGCGGTCATCATTGCCATGTGACGTTGCGATGTATAAGCCCTATAGGTAATAGGTGCTGACTTGCGTTCCCCTTTAGTAAGGAAGAGAGAGCAAGAGGGGATAGAGAGCATTGACCCTGCCCGTAAGTAGGCTAGGCGGTGTGCTTCAATAAACTCCTCTCCTTGAAGTGTGGTTTTGACGGATAATGATCCAAGGTGATGCTGCTATGGGGATGCCTATGTGTCACGGACAATCTGACAGATTGGCTAGTCTGTACAGCTAGCCATCACTATTGTTCTCCCTGTCCCGCCATTAATTTTTAAATTTTCTGTTCTCTTCATTTTCAATGCCTGGCTCCCCCTGACTAGGCTTTGTTCGTGTCAAGCATCTTGCCCAAACCACCATTAAAGGCATTCTCGAAGATCTCTGTTTCGTTATCTTTGCCAGCACCTATTGCAAAAAAAACTGTAGGCCGCTACACACACAGGTGAGTTGAAGAGTGAGTCTGTCGCTCTTGTCTGTTTCTTGTCCTGTAATAAACAAAAAAAAGCATAAATATTTATTGCAGGAATATTGGAGGTAAGTAGTAGGGCAGATCTACCCTTGACACTATTTAATACTTGCATGAAGTTAGCCTTTTATATGCCTATCCTAACTTAAGGGTAACAATTTAGGTATTTGGCAATAAAACAGTAATTTGTATGTGCTAGATGACAGAGGAATAATAATAATATATATTGACATTTGTAGAATTAATGTTTCATTTAAATATAGATTACACAAACAATAATAAAAAAAAAAGTTCCCTAATTTCCCACCGGGTATTAATAAAGTTGATTTTATTGTTTGGGAAGATAACTTTTTGTAGCAGAATTTATTTACCAAGTTTGGGAAAGGAAACACAATATTTTGTAGAACAAGCTGTAAAATAACATGTAATTTTGTAATGAAATGAAATGTCTGACCACGGCAATGGTACTTTTGGTCTGTTGTAAACCCATGAGGGTTGAGCACTCTGTGCATGACAATAAAAAAAATATATATATATATGTACCTGTATAACACTTTTTGATAGCAACGAGCTTTGATAGCAACAGGTTGTCTGCACTACATAAGAGCAGCAGAGGGCAGCATTTCAATGTTGTGCGTTCTGATACTGGTATGTATAGCCAGATCTTACATGACGTTAGCAGAGCGGCTAAGCTTTAACTTGATATATTTTTACTGACTGTGTATTGATATTAAAGTATTTTGAATTTATTTATTTAATTTATTAGGTATTCACGGTGAAACTGTGGTTACTTATTGTATTGGTAGGGATTCTTCTTATTATTCTTGATTGGTATAGCCTATAGCTCAGCCCCAGATGGCTCACAAGTTCTGAATTTTGTCGACGACATATGTATTCCCGTTAAGCAGGTCTCCAAAAAGTTTGGTACCACTTCGCCTGTAGGGGGCGCTATCATTTTCGGTCAAAGTTAAACGCTCAGTCCCGCCGCCTCGATCAACGAAAATACCTGAAACTTAGTATACCTTGTTCGGCATTGCGGTGGCGGTTGCTGGGGTCGGCGGTGCGTGCCGTGCATACCTTTTGAGGCTGCTAGCAGCTTGAATGGTATTTATTTAAAGATTATCTGTGGATACCTATGGTATTTTTAGGGATTGTTCGTATTATTATGCTTGATTGTTAAACCTATAGCTCTGCTCTCCGATAGGGGCGCTATAATTCGTGGTCAAAGTTAAATGCCCAGGCCGAAAATGTCTGAAACTTGGTATACAGGACTTATTTTGCTTGGGGACACGTGTCTCATCGCCCCCGACAGAAGTGCCCCCACACATCGCGGGAAAAGGGCGGTCACTGGGGTCGGCGCTGCGTGTGGGCTGTGAATAACTTTCGTGACTGCTAGCAATTTAGTTTTATTTTATATTTTTTTTCTCCTGATAATTTCAAAGCTATTGGCAACATACATTGTATACACATTGTCGTCCTTCACAAAAACAGGACTTCCTTTACGGAAAATACTGCAAGATAAGAACCACAGGGGTAGAAATCTCACACCAACTGTTAAATTGCTGAAGATATGGACAATTGGATTAAAGTCTAAATTTATTGGGGAAAAAGGACCCCCCTGAAAACCTCAACTGTTAGTTTGAATAACCCCCTCTAGGTTTTTAGTGGACATTTGTGTGAGGTTTATTGCATGGAACAGTTGGGGTGACAGAACACACAGACAGCTGCACCCCTAAATGAACCCAGAGGCACAGAAATCAGCTGTAGACAGTATGGAGCTAAAAACTTTGTTTGGAGCATGCTGTCATTGGGCCAGCCATATTTGAGTCAGTGGTCCCATTACTAATGGAATTTTTGAGATGAAATGACATTACATGTACACATTCTTAATCACTCACAATATAATTGCAATTTCAACACCTTGCAAGACAATTTTCAAGTTCTCAAAAGTTAACTATCAAACTATTGATCTGTGATCTATTGATCTGTGTTAAATCCCTGATTTCAACATCTACCTACCTATCTTTCTATGGATCTGTCCTCCACTAACATCTCTTTCTGTCTTCTGCTTCTGATGTTCCTTCATAGGCAACC
>OOFG01002427.1:0-10691 GCA_900323295.1 Molva molva
CAATGTAATGATGTGGGGGCTGAAAGCTGCAGTAAGGTGACCCACTTACTGAGAACAGCCCTCCCAAACACACAAACACACACACACACACACACACATACACACACACACACACACACACACACACACACACATACACATACACACACGCACACACACACAGTTTGAGATGAAGATGCTTTGGCCCATTTTCAGACATTCTGCAAATCAGGAGATATGAGAGACAGTAAAAGAGGGAAGGCGACATATGTAGGCCTCAGTAAATAAGAAGACAGATTAACTGAAAACAGAGGGGGGACAGGCCGAGAGTTTGGAAGAGGGGATGGAGAAAGACCAATGAAAGAAAATGATTGAGAGAGAAGCAGCTATATGGACCATGAATGTATTGCTGAGGACGGTAAAGCAAGCAATTAATAAAGTAAGATAAACTTCAGAAAGGAAACCAAGATGGATACAAACACTATACCACTCTATGGATATGCATGCAGTACATGTGCCATCTGAGCTGTTTACATATTCTGCCTTCCCACCAGCAGCACAATGGCACTGTGATGCCTAACATGTGTGGAACATATATAAAATAATATAAAGTTCATACAACAAGTGAATACACTAACAACATATACATTATGCATGGATAATTGATTTGGAGAATTCAAACAATGTTGAACTGTCAAGTATCACAACTTTTTGTCAGTTGGTTATTAGCAATAGTCTCGAGAACGCTTATGCGTTTACGCTTATTCGTAATTATAGCACCATCTAGTGGAGAAAGAAAATACATTTCAAATATTTCGGTTTGCAATTGTTTTGTGACGTAGAGTCAAACTAGGAAATCTGAATCAGAATCAAAAATACTTTTTGACCCCCGGGGGGAAATTGGGTCACGTGACAGTTGCTCTAATTCTAGAATATAAATATATATAAGCATAGAGAAATTATAAGTAAATAGAAAATAAGAAAAAATAAGTATGTAAAATGTGTTGTATTATGCTACAATATATAACTAAATAATAATATAGCAATCCTACAATATATAACAAAACTGTAAATATTATTGCTGAGAAACGGGATCTATATAAAAAATGCAAGAATAGCTTAGGTAACACTATTAGTAGAAATGTACAGTATACATAAATGCAGTATAAGTGCCAGAATATACAAGAGTATTGCATAGTTGAATTATTGAAATATTGCACACAATTCTTGCAATGTTAAGTCAGTAGTGCACAGTTGAAAATATAAATTATAGATAAATGATGGGGATATAGCTGCTAACGGGTGAAATGAGTTCAAGGGCCAGTCTATTGAGTCAGAATGTCTGAGGAGATGAAAAGTTTGAGACAGGAATGACTTCCTTTGGCAGTCTGTGGTGAATCTTGGTGGAATGAGTCTTGCACTGAATGTACTCATGTGCTTGATCATCGCATTCTGCAATCTCCTATCCCAAAAAAATGTAGCAGTTACCTAAGTCATGAGTTGATTTATTGAAGTTATTATGAATGGATAAATGAATAGGAAATACAAATATCTTGCATGTAGAATTGTATAACGGATGGTAAATGAACCACCCGTTATACATGAGATATATACATTTATTTGACAAGTAGCTTTGTTATTGGCTATATAATGTGTAGATCCATCATGTTCATATTTACTTTATTTCATAATATATACAGTGTACGTACTTCCACAAGGCACTAGATGTCGCTATTGAAATCAATAGTTAATTAAAACGAAAATTAATCAGCTAACGAAATAGACGTATTTCAATCAATTTCTAAATATTTCATATGTACAGTCCACATAGTTCTGATTCAATTTCTCCAAATAAGCCTAGCACCTTACACTGTAGTAAACATAATAGAACACATTAATTCAACACACTAGTTTAAGGAATTTTGAGGTCTGTTTTAGTAATAAGTTCAGAAATCCACAAAACTTTATTAGAGATCTGCACTAGTGAATGGAATGTGCAGTAACACGTGGCTGTAACTGACCGTGGATCGGCTTTCCTTTATCTCTGCAGACGATGAAACGAAGCCGAGACTAACCCTAAACCGATCGCAGGTCTTTTCTTAGTTTGGACAGCGACCACGTGTCTGCCCTAGAGCCGACCATGTGCCGAACTCCAAGATGGCGTTGCCGTGGATGGGGAAAGAGAGGGGTATAAATGCCGGTAATAACGAATTTATGACCAACAACACATCGAATGAGGTACGAAATTTATATATTGTATTAGTGTACTAAATAGTGAAGGTACATCAAAGACTTGCAAGGCAATCAAAAGATGTATTGTCAGTGTGCGACGAACACATGTATGCACACCGACACGTGGCTATCAAGCTAGTAGTACTACCTAGTAGTAGTAGTAATGTTAACGTTAGTCAGGGAGTTGTTGAATCAATGAATCGGCGTGGGTAATACGCTTGATATGTGCTGAGTGTTAAACATTTGACATATTTATACCACACGGTATATTAATCCATGTTTAATACTGAGTATAGTGTTCGTCGAGGTGTAGATTAACGTTTAAAGATCCGAGTTTTGCTTCTGGAACAGGATGTTCCAACGTGATGACATCCGTATAACAGCACATCGATGCTACTGACCTTAGTTTGCGATTCATTCTGATCGATCAGTTAATTCACACGACGATTCTAATTGACCATCCTGTATAGTAATATCGTTTCGAACTGTCGGTGCTTAGTGACAATCACGGATTTTGATTGATCAGTTCAGTCTGTCAACTACAGTCCTTGTAGGACTTATATTTCACTGGCGTTCATGTGTTTGACTTGATAGGTAGACCAGCGCCGCCTAGAGCTTTTATAGCCACAGTTTGAATTCAATGCCCACCCACATCTCCCCATGTCCTTATCTCCTTATATCCTAACTGTCATTTTTTACATTAATAATAAATAAGCGGATCGTAATAACACAATTACGTTACAAGGATAGTGTAATCCGTTTCTTGCAAGTACTATTTCGGCCTTTATCCCACATTAATGTTTATATGCAATTTCACAATGACATGTCTTAAGCAGAACAATGTTGTGCAATGTGAAAGTACACGTAGCAGCACATTAAACACTGACTTATCATTGTAATGATGTATTACATAGCAAGTTGAGTAGTAGTATAGAAGGAATGACTCAAGGATTATCTGTTCATGTAGAGCAGGTAGTCTACTCGCATGACAACCAACAGGTCTCTGTATGCCATAGTCTTGGAAATAATTGTGTTCATTAGTGGAAAACCAATGCATGAAATCCCCCCCTATTTGCATTGGTAGATGGACCTGATGAAAGCTGACCTGGAGGGTGTGATGATGAACACACAGTCCTGTATGGACCACTCCATCCTGGCCATCTTTGAAGACTCAACTGTTGCATCAGAGGTCAGGGTTACAGCATGCAGAATGCTATCATGATTCGTTTTAATCAACTAAACTAATCAAGTGCAATTCTAAATATATTCCGTCACAAGTTTAAAGGGAATTAGCATGCCCTGCAATTGTATTCAATGTGGAAAATGTATTGTATTGTCTTGAAGGAGTTAAATTAACCTGGAATTTAAACCAAATCATATTAATTATAACAATGAATAAAAAGTCCACATTTATGTAACGACAAAGGGATGACCAGTTACTACATTACCAACATTGCATTGTACCTCTGATCTCGTGCCTCGAGTTGGCCAATAGCCAACTAGGTGGCCGTGTTAAAAATTGACATGACAGTTTATTTACTCAAGAGGAATGAGAAACATAACATGCATGTCAAGTAAATTAACATTAATATATACCTTTTCCATTGTTTACATTATAATTTTACGTTCAACCCATGTAAGTAGAATGTATGTCATTTTAAAAGAAATGACATACAAGGAAACTTATTCCTTGTATTCCTACTGTTTAGGATAAGATTGATGTCGAGGAGGAGAGTGAATCTTCGCTGTTGACGGCACTCACCGAGATCTTGGACAGCGTAGAAGATGATGGAGGCACTCTGTCTCCTTTTGACACGCTCCCCGACTCGGAGTATCTCAATGACCAGAAAGCCAGGAACACTTTGTCGGTAGGTGGACACATCTCTCCTCTTACTTGTCACACACATAATACACACAAGATTATAAAAAGTCAATGTCGCTAACCATTCTTCTTCTCTTTTAGGAGGGCCGACAGCGGAAGCCTAAACTCAGATCATCCACGGTCGTTTTCACCCAACGGAGAGATGAAGAGGAGGAGGAGGAAGCCCAGAACACGAGCAGGCTTCACAGCGCACCACAGCCGTTCAAAGCGCCGTACCAGAAGGCGATCCACTGCACGGCCTCGCTCCAAGTGCGTGCGGAGAGGGACGTGGAGATCTTCGCCTCCCCGTCTCTGGTGAACCTGGTGAGGCTCATGCACCCCTACTGCCTGCAGGTGCACCTGGAGGAGGACAGGAGGTCGTGGTCCAGGAGGGCGGCCCCCTCCAAGCCCCACACGAGCCCCGAGCTGCCGTCCCAGGGGGAGATCCTGAAGTACGTGAAGCCCTCCGGGGACAGCGACGAGGAGATTGACGTGGACCTGCTGGATGACGAGGCCACAAACGGCGGGCAGCAGAGCACGACTGCCGAGGCGGCGCAACTCAAGGGCGTGCTGGTGAACAGGGACGCATGCGGGCGCCAGGCGGCCAAAGAGAAGAAGAGGGTGAGCTTCGGCCCCGTCCAGGTGACGAGCATCGGCCAGCCCGAGGAAGAGGAGTCGGATCCAAACGAGCCGACAAGGGAGGAAGAGGAACCGGAGCAAATGGCACGTCTCTCTCCAGATGACTGCACCGAAGCAGCTGACACCACCCCAGCCCCACTCACGCCCCCCAACCGCCCACCCGGCGGCAACCAGGCCGAAGTGACCCATCACACAGCCGCACCGCCGTCCCAAGGTCAGGTCAAACCCAAGCCCCTCAGCCTGCAGCAGTACCGACAGCTGCGGCAGAAGAGACAGCCCCTGATGGAAAAACAAGGTAACAACACCACCAAGTGGCCTTTACTGTCGGAAACCCCAAAGGAGCTCCCTCCCTTCCTCTGTCTACAGGGAACAATGAAAACACACCGCGACACCACCAGCCATAGGCACGGTGGGGGTAAGGCTACTGGTGGTCAGTCTTCGTCCAACAGTGTACACCCGCGCAGATCAAAACGCTCAAGGACTGAACCCAAAGGGATCTCTTCCGCTTGTCCTGTTTCAGAATGTACAGCTGCTGTAGAAAATAAGGCAGTGAGCAGCGATCCACCCAATCCCGTTCTCCTCCCAATGCCAGCCACGAGGCCAGCCGTGAGCCGGGCTGACTGTTCACGGTTACCCTCCACCACCGTCGCCCCCACAGAGCCCACCCCCAGAGCCACCCAACACGTCCTCCCCGGCACCGGCCTTCTTCACGAGATCCAGAAGCAACTAGCTAAAATGGAGCAGTACTCAACAGAAACGACAAACAAGTTGGCGCCGCCTAACCAGAATCTCAGCTCCGAGAGCACCGGGCTCCTTCAGAAAACCGAGGTCGACGTCACTCAGCAACGAGCCGTACCTCAGCCGCCACAGTGCCCGACAACGCACACTACGCTCGCTTCAGAGACGAAGAAACCACCGTCTACAGAATGCATACATACGCCCATAAACGAGGCGGAGTCTTCGCCAAAGACCCCCGAGTCCCTCAACCCAGGCGTGACGATGGAAGCCGAACCTCCCGCCTCTTTGAGAAGCTGTGCTCGGCCGCCTGCCCCTGCCAATGTTCTCCGACCCGTGATGGAGGAGAAGGAGGCGACGGGGACGGCACTCAGTTTTACCTGCTCCGAAGAACCCCCCCCTGCTCCTGCTCCGCCCAGCTGCGGGGCCTTCGCCCCACTGGGGGACTCAGGTGAGAGTCTATCCTGATACTCTTGTGTGTTGTGCGCGATGTAAGTGTCGTTTGTACGAATGTGTCCCGTCTCTTTTTTTTAACCCGTCTGTTGTTTGTTTGGGTGCAGGAATTGAAGCCACCGATCTAACCAGTCTGCTGGAGCAGTTTGAGGAAACACAAGGTTCGTAGGGAATGACTCACTGTAACTAAAGGGAAACCACCACCGCCCTGTCACAGTATCCTGAAAGCGCCATTTGACATTAAACTCAGATTGTGAAATGTAACTACTATGGTAGTTACATGAACAAAGCACCTCTCAATGTGCTATTGTCTAGGAAACTAGTTCAAAAGTAATATTTTGGTTCAGTTGATATTTTTAGAAGAAATCCAGTTTTCTACTGCTCTCTAACATGTACAACTAGTCACTTCTCTGTTTTCTTGATGGTCAGCATTGTTTTTTTTTCTTTTCCTCCTTCAGCCAAAGAGAATATGTCAGAGCACGAAGGAGCACCCGGGAACTGTTCTGAAGAATGTCTGACTCTTCAGACTAGATCCTATGCAGAGAGTTGTAGTAGCAGCACAGTGGGTAAGTGTAGGGACGACCTGCCACCATTTCTTATCGGTGGCATTCACAATTCAAATCGACCTAGTCATTCGCCAGTTTAAGTGTTGTTATAAACTAGTTGTGAACTGTATTGGATATAAAAAATATCAACATGAATTGGTATATTTGTGAATGGCTATCTTATCACAACCCTTCTTCATTTGTCAGAAGTGCTCGGGTTGCTGCAATGCGAACCAGCTGGCCCTGAAGCAGGAGCCCGCCTGCCGCTGTCTCCAAACGTCCCCACGCTCACAGGCTTGAACCTTGATGTACCGCAAACTACAAACCCACACATCCCATCCGATGGCGTTCCATCGCCCCCGGGCACCGGCACCGTTCCCAACACCCAGGACCCATCTCCCGCCAAACAGCAGTGGAAGCATCCCCTGTTGCCCACGCAGCGAAGGCAGCCGGTCAAACCCAAGGCCCCGGGGTCCAGGTCCATTCAGATCATAGACCCCCAGCCTCTGCCCTACAAGAAGACACAGACTCAAAGCCCCTCGAAGCCCGCCGGCACCCAGGCCTCTCAGATGCACCCGTCCTCCTCGCATGTGTCTTCTGACCACGACTACTGTGCCCCTCAGGACCTTCCAGTAAGCGCCCCAGGGTGTAACCAACGGGACACCTCTACTCCCCCTATGGTTACATCTTACCCCAGGACTTCCTGTCAGGCTGACGGACCCTTAAAACGCGCAGACGCTTCAGGGAACCAACGGGCGTTTTCGGACACAAAGCTTCCAACGGACCCGGCTCCGACTCTCTCCGGGGGGGCAGAGCTGTCCCACTGTCCCGCCACGACTGCGGTGGAAGACAGGATGAAGCAGTGCATTTTTGCGACTCCGCCCCCTAGTCCCCCTCGGAGAGGGAGGGAGAAGGAGACGGCGAGGAGGTATCGGAAGTCCCGTCGTTCTGACTCGGGATCGAATTCTCCTTCTTCCTCGTCGTCGTCTTCTTCGTGCTCTTCTTCCTCCTGCAGCTCTGGCAGTCCCTCTCCCAAGAGGAAAAGGTACCTGCCCCTCATTCCTGATGTCCTCTTTTGGTTGACTGCTTAGATTCTTCTAAACTCATCTTTCCTATCTGTCTGTTCCTCGTTGGCAGGTTCTGTCCTCAGCGTTCTGAAAGCAGTTCCTGCTCGTCGTCAAGTTCCGGTTCCCGCTCCCCTCCCCGGCGGTACCACTTCACCTACTCAAGGTCACGGTCCAGTGGGTCCAGATCCAAGTCCTGGTCCCAGTCCGGGTCTCGATCCAGATCCCGATCTCCTCGGAACCACCGGAAACGATGGAGAGGAGAGGTGTACAGGTTGGTAGAAAACCAATTTGTTCACGTTCAGCACCTTTCTGATGGTTGTAGAAGTGGAAACCGTTTGAAATTATACTTTTTTTATTTCCCACGCCCACCTTTTGTCAGCAGAAGCAAGGAGTCAAGGCGGCGCCAGAGAAGGCAGGAGATGCGGCTCCATAAGCTGAAAGCCATTGTGAGTATGGATCCTTTTTGAGCCGGCAGTCCGTTAGAGTTATCTATCCGTGGTTAAGTGATTTAAAAATCCATCCCAACCATCGCCTCCTTGCAGGATGAGCGCAGGGTCGTGTATGTGGGCCGCATCCGAAGAACCATGACCCACGACGAGCTGAGAGAGCGCTTCTCTCTCATCGGAGAAGTGGAAAGTGTCTCGCTTCACTTCCGAGATCGAAGGTAAGAAAGAGTTAAGAGTTTGTCGTTTTTTATTATTATTTTTTTTTTACTCGCAATATAATCGTCCGTTTTAATGCGCTAATTCTTATCGCTCTACTTGTTTGCCTCCTATAGTGACAGCTACGGCTTTGTGACGTTCCACCACATGGAGGATGCGTTCGCGGCGATCGAGAACGGCAGCAAGCTGCGGAGGCCTGACGAGCTGCCCTTTGATATCTGCTTCGGTGGAAGACGGCAGTTCTGCAAGTCGGACTACGCTGATTTGGGTGAGGGGTCTTTTACACACAAAATCATCCGAATAAATGTGAAAGTAATAGACTGGAGGCCCCAGCTTTGAACCCCAACCCAAGGGAAGACTTTGGTAAGGGCAAACATAAAGGCAGAAGGCATTCGCTTTACAGGCAGAATCTGTGAGGCCATCCAGATATTCAAGTTTGCGTTTTGCGTTTAATATCAGTCTGGCCGTGGCTGGGCAGCAATTGCTTTTCACATCAGTTTTGATTGCTCCGTCGATTTCTACACTATCGTTTGGCCCCGCCATTGTTTTGTAATTCTGCAGACTGCGGCGCCAATTGTCCGTCAAGAACTGAAAGTCCCTCCCCCAAGCGCTGATTGGTCCCGTAATATTAACATTTTTGGAAAAGGCTTGAGGTTTGTCTTTAGAGACAAACATAATGTGAACTTGTGATGTCAGGATGGTCTCACGAGGCTAAGAATCTCAATCAATTCTTCTTTTAAATCTACCGGGATTTATATCCTGGTTAATTAATTTGATGTCCTCCCCAGACTCCACCAAGGATGAGGAAGCCCACGGCAAGTTTGAAGATCTGGACTTTGATTCATTACTGAAGCAGGCCCAGAAGGGAGCGAAGAGCTAGAAAGACCCTGGTGGCCATGAATTACGTACAGTGGGCTGGAGATGGGAACGACCAACAAACCTCTGACACACGTCTATACTTTTGTAGCACTCATTTTGCCTCATGGCACCCTTTTTGTTTATATTTTTCACCTCACAATGCATGCAGAAATATAAATCTGTTTAATTGTCTAAACAACATACTAGCACTATGAATTGGAACAGTTTGTGTTTGTTTTTACGTTCTTGTCGTTATGTTAATATTTTGTACCTATGTAATATATTGTTATATATGGGTGGGAAGGTAGGAAGCGGGGAGGGTTTAACTTTGAACTGGGAAAAGTGTTTATCTGGTTTTATGTAATTACATTAATAAATTACCCAGATAAATTAATGACCGGATTTTTCAGTTTGAGAAAACCAATTTATTCTACAGTCATTTTATGTAATTTAAACATCAAAGTGTTGAAAGAGGTTTAGAAAGTTACCTGCTTTGCACTTTTATAATAGATCATCTCACTTGGAAAATAAAAGTTAATCATGAGTAGTTAGTCTGATAGCCTGATAGTCATCTATGCATCTTTTATTTTATATGGGATCTTAATCTCTTAAATGGCAGATAAGCACGCATCCAGACTTTGGAACTGGGAGAGGTTTATTGATATTCAGTGTTGTGTATTTAAGAATCATTGAAAACAAGGTAAGTATAAAAGTAGTCATAATGCAACTGCTTTTGCAATGGTCGCAATCTCCTTAGTTAAGTGCAAGGCTAGGGATACAATCGTAGACGGCTAAAACGCATTGAGGATATATACAGTGTGTAATTCTAATGAATAAAATGCATACTGTGTCTTTAAAACGCTAACCCGGCAGTCCATTGCAGTGTCGGCGGGTATGTGATTGTGTAGACATCTACATCCATGGTGGGTATGGACTTCAGCCTTATGAACTTCAGGCATTGTAAAAATGTGTATTTCACGGGTCCTTTGCCAATATCCACAATAAAAGTCAATATGCAATTTACTTAATGCGTAATATCAATCTGCGCAGATGTTAGGAGGAGCACTGCAAACAAAGTGACAGAACCGAAGGAGTGTCACTATAGTGTTGACCGGCGCGCAATAAATTCGTACTCTGCATTGGAAGAGTCTAGATCGTGTTTATTTTGTGTGTTGGCCATGTCGGAACCCGGCGTGACAGGTGTTTCCAAAAGTGGCACAAAGCGGTTTATCAGCGGGGTCGTAGAAGGTAAGTATTTAGTGGTTTAGCTTTATATTGTCATGCGACATGTAGGGGCACCGCGGGTATGCAACTTCTGTCATATTGGCTATTATAAGGTCTGCCTCTTTGGGAACATTTATTGCACACTTAATTCAATTACTTATGTAAACAACCTCATGAAACGGTGCCACATAATATTTATAATATTATCTTGACAAAGGCTTTTATGGGCGGCCATGGACTATGGAGCAAAGAACACAGCTTTTCAAAAGGTAAAAAGGCAATTGTATCCTCCTTTTTGAAAAACCTTAACGCCAGATTTTTGCAAGATACGTTAATTAAAAAGCTATATATTTTATTAGGGAGCAGAAGTGGGGGTTGAACACGTACCTGTATGCCCCCAAGGATGACTACAAACACAGAATGTACTGGAGGGACC
>OOFG01002428.1:0-11351 GCA_900323295.1 Molva molva
GTTCTTGTCCTTTTTATGCGAGTGAAGAAGAAAATGTAGTGTTTATGCACTCTCGAAATGTGACATTTCGATTTTCCATTTGGTACGCAAAAATGGTATTATGCGTGAGTGTATTTAAGATGCAAGCTAGCAGAGAGCAACCCCCCCATGCCAAACACCACACCATCTGCCCCCACCACCAGGCCCACACCTAGCCACTCTGCCAAATTGGGTCATTGTGTCTGGAGTTTTCCCATTACACCGTCAAGAGGGAAGACCAGCAGCCATAATGACATTGTGCGGTTATTGCTTGTGCCAAGCTTTTCCACTGGCAGTACTCACACAGGCACAATTCAATACACAATAAAAGTAGGTGATTTGCCAGTATTTAACGTTGGCAAAGATGATCAAAGTTTGAATTATGGGCTTCATTCTCTAGGTATAAGCGTTTAAAGTCCAATATCAAAACTGTTTGTGCGAGTTTAAAAAAGAGAAAAAAGTATTTTGTCTCGCGATAAACATGTGAGGAACACTTTGGCGCCGGAGGATTAAAAGCCCCTCCGCCGATTTGTTTTCCACGCTAAGCTTCCTCCTCGCCTTTACCTCGGAAATATCAAAGCACACGCTTCTCGGAATTTGTTTTGTTCCAGAGTTGCTAAATGATTGTAACCTTGGAAACAAGATGTATTAATGAAGGTGGAAAATGAAATGAGAGTTTAATTTGTTCCACTGTTTATGGCTGAGGTGAAATGGATTAGCTGTGATTGAGTTGTGTGATGAAAAAGAAAATCGCTGACATGACACTTGTATTTGTCACCGTGTCATTTCAAGGAGGATGCTGCAGCAATTATGACTACGGGTACACAGCAATTAAAAGTGGTAGCATTCATTAATAATTTTTATATTAATTTATCAGCGGCGATTGAAGTGATTGCCGCTGCACACAGGCTTTCCAATTACGCTGCTTAATTAGAAATGTCAATATTAAGAAATAATTAAACTTGGGAATACATTAAGGTTGTCACAAATACATTTTCTGAAGGAAAGAAAAATAATAATATAATTTTATGAGCATCGCTCAAACGATGCATTCACTAATGTGCTTTCCAGTGATTTGCAATTTACAGGTGGAAACACTTTGTGTGGAGTGGAGAATGTAGGAATGTAGGTGGTGCAGGAACAATGCTAACATTTGTATGTTTGGGCTGTGGGGAAAAGTAGCGTCTTTGAGCACCAATGGCCTTCTAGCTACCAGAAAAGGTCAAGGAATACAACACAGTAGTCAAATGGTAGTCCCCGCACCACTGCTAACAGTGGAGCAGGATGTTTCTAAGTTGAGGTAAATCCTTTAAGTGTGTGCTTACCTATTGCCTCTAACACCATCACCACCCTCCCCCTCTTGCTGTGGCTGAGGGATACCTCTCAGAGCTGTGTTTGGAAATGAGCAGAGGCAAGACCAACAGCTCGGCCAAGGCCCTGAGCACCTGCAGACTGTACTCGCTGTCCAGCGAAGACTACCGTAAGGTCCTCAAACGCTTCCACACCCCCAAAAAGCGGAAGGGGAAAGGCAGTACACATCCACAGGTTGGTGTCCTATGGACTGTACTTCTCTAGCCTGACCTGCCAGACTAATTCCCAAATGTGAATTAGTCTGGAAGTTCTCAGGTCATTTTTCCATTTCCAAGGGGTGTTATCAACGGGCGCAGACACAAAAGCCTCTGGACCAATCAGACCAACCAAACGTGTGACACATCAGCGGTAGCCATCTTGGTTGTTTATGAAAATGCCTCAACGGCGGGGGGGCTCAATAAAACATGAGCTTGCAGATACGTCTAGTAGTTCTCTTGTTTAGCTTTAAATTGGATGCAGATTTGCCTAAACCTGTGTATTAATTTAGTTGATTTTCTGAGTTAGTTTATTGACTCCGGCGAGGAGTCAATCCGTATCCAAAAGGTTCTACATACAAAACATTTTTAAAAGTATCAAAACTGACAGTATCAAACTGTAGGCGGAATGAAGCTAATTTAAAATTCTTGCTGTTGCATTTAAGAAAAACCTTTTCTGCCTAGATTGGGCATGGATTTTACTCTCCCTGATTTTTTTGTTTATATGATTACACCAATTGGCTTGATATTTGCCAGTTCTTACTGGCATTCTAGAAAGTGGCTGTGATGTCAAAATGTCTAGACTGATACAAATAAAATATCAAGGTGGTATTAGTGGCACCTTAATATCAATGTGCTTCTTGAACGCAAAGTTTAAGGCTTAAGTCTTTTATATAAATACACTAGATACACTATATATATACACTATACACTAGAGTTGCTATTTATTGAAAAGGGCTCAAATAAAAAAAAAATAGACAACAAGTTCATCCAACAGTAAAAAATACACCTAGCTTAAAAAGCATCACATGAAATGAGATGTTTGTTACATTACCACTGAGAATACTAGATCTTAATTCAATACAATTAGGCAATTCACATTTTCATTGGAAATGTATTCTTAATTCCTTGAACATTGTAGCTGCAGTGAAAGTGAGTGTCCTCAGTCTCTGTAGCTGTAGCCAGTTGTAACTCATCTTTAACACTCTGGTCCTGTAGGCGAGGAGGCCCTTATCCCCAGCCTCCTTCCCATGATTGTCCCTTGACGACTTGATGGACGAGCCTGAGCCTGTGATGGATGCACTTAATTGTCCATTGTTATTAATAGTTATTAATGAATTGTTAAAGCTTTTCCTCTGTTCAGTGTTTCATGTTTAACTTCATCGCTTTGTTTTCTCTGTTGCCCTGCATTCGTTAATTTGTCTTCCTGTGCTCTCTCGTATTCCATTAGAACGACTACGATTCTCTAATAATTATTTTTTATAATAATACTATCACATTGTGGCCTTATATAAAAATAAGAAAGGTCTCCATATTTCATCATTTTAATGCATTCAACTTTTACTTGTCATTTCTAGTTGTTATTAATACTTACTAATAAATTGTTAAAGCTTTTCCTCTGTTCAGTGTTTCATGTTTAACTTCATCGCTTTGTTTTCTCTGTCGCCCTGCATCTTTTTTTATAGTGGGCGGTAGAGGTTGAGGTTAATTTGTGATTCTGTGTTTTCATATTCTGTTATAACAGCTACGATTCTCTAATAATAATTTAATAATAATACTAGCACCTGTATATTGTCGCCTTATCGAAATATAAGAATGGTTTAAATTGTCAGTGTTTGAGAATGTGAACAATATCCAATCAATAAAAGTGGCAAAATAAAATATGTATCTTTGAATCTTGTAGTTACCTTAACATGCAAATTAAATGTGTATCGTTGCTGTTATCTTAAACCCATTCGTTTGATTGCCCAAAAGGGCCTTAATTCACCATTCTTGGTTAAAGCAGCAATGTCACAAGTCCATCTTTCAGTGGCAGACAGCGAACACACAGGAATAGCATTTCCTAGTACCGAACGGACTTCTAAAATCAAGTAACCTCACAGCGATGCAGATACACTTTTTGTTCTTGCTTTTTTTTCTCTCCGGGCACACATTACCATTAATCAAGATAAATGTCTTGAAATCACCTGTTGACTTGCAGCCAAAGCAAGTGGAACCAGGCAGACTTGAAAGCGTTGTTTCCTCAAAGCGACTGCAGCCTCTAATCATAGCTAGACCAGTACTAGCACAGCACGTTAAAGCCAGGTTTCAGGGCCCGGGCTTCTTGTGACAGCTCTTTTAATTGGACCACAGTGTTCCCTCGGTGCTGTGAAATGTTACCAGCGCCGTTATTGCTGGGATGTTATGATATAATTACCTCACGGTGTACCATTATATAAAAATCAAGCGAGTCACAGCTAATGTCAAGGAATTGTATGCTTCGCTTATGAATATGAACGACTTTGTGTTTATCGGAACTAGCATATTCCTATACGAGGACTTAATTGAATCCTTTCTTCTCCTAATCAAATACAAACTGTGCATTTGAATGAGTAGCCAAGACTACCGTGGTGTTACAGAAGAAACAATGATTTGACTATGTTTGTAGATAATTACTAAAAGCTTGTCTGATTGCCATTATGTTGGCGGCAGGAGCTCAAGGGGTTAGACCAGGCTGTCTGGAGGCTGGTGGAGTTGCACGTTTGAATCTTACTTCCTCAATTCGAGGCGTCTCTGAGAAAGACACCTCACCCTCTTCCAGTAAGCTGGTTGTTGCCGTGCATGGTTTGACACCAACATTGGTTTGGAAATGAAGCATAGGGGGCCTTCACATCATGGGCCCGGGCTCGGATACGAGTACACTTGACCCCAAATTCCAGCTTGTTTGATTAGTGTGAACAATGTACCGTACCCAAGCGCAGATGGGCAAACCGTGCCCGAGTCCACTTGAAAAGGTGGTTTCAAGTACGGTTCATTTGTATTAGGGTACGGTTCGCATCAGGTTTGAAACCTACCAAAACAAGGAAGTGGACTGCTATTTGCATATCCGCGTATAAGCACAGCATGCGCCAATCTCGTCCTCTGAACTGCAATGCCATAGCTGATCAAGTAGGAAGGCAGACGAGAGGGTCGTTCTTGACATCGCCCACAAAATTTCAATAATAGTACGCATAGTGCCAATGTCGGCTCCATTGTATGGGCTTGGGATCTTGCGATTGGCACGTTTTTCTACACTCGATCGACAACATACCTAATACGAAAACACACTTATACAGTGCTAAAGTGGCAGATATATATATTTGAGCTAAATTGCTATATATAATCAATTCTGTTAATTTGCTGTATTTATTTATCTACTATTAATTCACATTAGAAAACAGTTGAATAAATGCTTGTCGGCTAATCTTAATTTAGCCAGTTTCGGCCTGGCTAAAAGACCTACGGTACTATTAGATTCAAGCTAGCGCTCCACATAAGGTTATATCCTTGACCCTTCTGTCCACATTTCTCTGTTGCTCTGGGCTCCTTTGTTCTTTTTTCTTTAACCCCATGAATAGAAGGGATAAAAAGACAGTGGTGAAAGGCTAGATGAGAGCGACAGAAAGAGGATGCATGCACATGTGAGAGAGAGAGAGAGGGAGAATTTGTGTCTTTTCTCCTGCTAGGGGCCCAAGTTTTGCCATGAGAGCCATGAGGATGGCCCCCGCTCGCTGACAAATGAGAAAAGCCACAGTGTCCCCGGCAAGTGACAAGCCAAATGGAAGCAATTCCTCCTGAGGCAGGAGAGAGCAGCTGTGACCAGGACCCACTCTGCCTTGCGAGACAGTGCCCTAACGTGTGTGTGTGTGTGTGTGTGTGTGTTGTCTGTGTGAGTTTGTTGTCTGGGTGTGTGTGTGTGTGTTGTCTGTGTGTGTGTGTGTGTGTGTATTGTCTGGGTGTGTGTGTGTGTGTATTGTCTGGGTGTGTGTGTGTGTGTGTGAGTGTGTGTGTGTGTGCGCACAGTCGGGCACTTTGCGCTATGAAGACGTTGCCCGGGAGACAATTGGCATTTTTCTCCTGGCGGTCTCTGGGTAAGCAGAGTGTGTGTCGCTGGCCTTTGGGAAACCCCATCAGTTGTGGATCACTTCCCCCTGCTCCCGGAAGGCAGGGACACTGCTGTGGGTGTTTATTTTAGTCTGCATCACTACGTCAAGTAATGTGTGTGTTTTTCTCTGTCTGAGTCGCTTTTTACTGCTAAAGGACATAGTACAATGATAATGTAATGTGTTGTGTTTTGTGTTCTATGTGTGCATCATTTATAATAAAAGACTCATTTGTGGTGGGTATAACATGTAGCAGTTCACTGTGGTTCTTGCTTACTGCAGCCTTTGCCTGAATCTGTGCCCGTACAAGGTGTCCTTAGGTAATGGACCATAGAATCTCCAGTTTGTTGGAACGGGGCCTTTCATGCAGCAGTATCAAGAGACTTCCACCCAGTGGTGGTGTGGGTAATTAATGCAGAGGGCTGATGGATTAAAAAGTCCCCCTGCTGAGAGTGACTCCTGGCAGATGTGATTGGCCCTGTGACCCTTCTAGGAGCCTGACCCTAGCAGGCTGCTGGTAGGGCAGATGTTAAGCGATAAATAGACTGGAGATAGAGAGAGAGAATGTTTGGAGGCAACGTATGGCTTCAAATTTAAAGAGTGGTATGGCGAAATGTCAGAATATTTCGTTTTAACGTCCACGTTGCTAATTGGATAGTTCTGGATTTTAGGAGGAGAGGTGCAGTACCATCGTTGAGGATTGCAGTGTTCATTCACCAACTTATCCGCGCCTATCTCTAATTCTTTATTTCTCTGTCTTTCTGTTTTCCCTTTGCTCTCTCTTCTCTCACCCAGAGCCAAGTAGATCAGGCTTCGCTTAGACACAGCCATCATAATTACTCCCAGCCCGAGGAATCAATTAGGCCTAAGCACCATTGTTTTCAGGATGGAGCTAAGCATTAAAGTTTAAAAACTCGGAATTATTAAAAAGTCATGCTCCCAGGGACACATACAGAATATTTACTGTTAACAAATAACTTAATAACTTCTTCCATTCCTAATAATTAATTCATGCCCAGTTCTGCAAGACTTTGACTCGTGGTTAATTTCCCTGCTTTCATACGTTGTTAAAAATGCATCGCCTCTCGACTGTGAGAGTGTTCCTCAAGTCTGTCAGAGCTTTTGTGGATTTATTAAGAAATCTGAGCTGCGGTTTTGTTTCTTGACAAACTGATTTAAACATTTTTTTGGTCTTAGAAAATATGTTGTTTACGGCTGGGGAAACAGATGGATATTCTTCACAATATGTTGATTCGGCCTAGCTGACTGAGAGAGGTCGGTAGATTTTGCTTATTAAGAGTTATTGCTAAATAATGTTTGTTGATTTATTAATTAATTTATTTTTGTTTCTGACAGGCTGCTCTAGCTCTTGATGAGAATCTTTCTTGTGAGAAAAAAGTAATTGAACCCATTCTCCATCAGTATTTTATGATGTATTTCTCAGTCTAATCTCAGTCTAATGGTGACACTGGGGGTTATTTTTGCCTCGGATTAGAGACAACCACTCCCCCTTGTTTGGAATTCACCAATCATGAGTCAGACTGTGGCTATATCTTTAATATGTCACCAGCCCCCATGCCCAGCAGAGCACCTACCATTGCTGGTCAAATAATCTGCTAACCAATGTGATTTGTTAAAGATCATACCATGTTGGTGACAAAACATTTTTGCTTTGACTGTAGGAATCCATCCTTAAATGGAGAGCCCAAGGTAGTGTGTGTGCACTTGGGTACCTGCCCAAGGCTGGGTGGATTTGGATAAAATTGTCAGCTCAATGACTATATAGCAAATTGACTAAAAACAAACTAAAAAGTTGTTTTTAAGTACCCACGCTGAACTTGCGAATGATTTTCATTACTAATCTACCGCTTGTTTTTGTACACTAGCCTTGATGCTGATAAGAGGGTTTGTCTATTCAATCTCATATCAAAATGTAACTTTATTTAATTTCCCCTTGGTTATGCACTAGATCAATCATGTCCATTTGAATGTTTTTTGTTTGAATTCAGACAGATTGTTTGGGTAATTCTTACTACACTAACTCTGACCAATTGTTCTTGGTGCTTGGTGCTACAGTGTTACGATGCTATGTGTACAATATTGGATTTCATGTAAGATATTGGATTCCAGATCTCTCTTTGTATTGCCCTCTATTGCTCAATGAGATGACGGTATGGTACATCCGCGTGGATTGGATTCGACTACGCCGGGAGATGAAGGAGAATGAGGAAACTGAAACTGCTTGCTCTTTCTGAGCTCTCCTTCCAGCTGAGCAATTCAAAAAAAACAATGCAAGCAAACCTGAAATAGTTCACAGCCTTGGAGAAATTCCCAGAGGGAGGTCGTAAATTGGCTCTCGGAAGAGAGAAAAAGAAACAATTGGCCTTTACCTCGGAGGATGCATGTCATCTCTCCGCTACTCACTGCTGAGCAGATTAAGGTCAAATAGACCATTTTCCCCCCTTTTTCCCCGTTCCTCTGAAGGCTGCAGAAAGGGAAGGCTGGCAAGAATGACAGGATGGAGAGTGTGGAGGGGGGGTTAGGAGAGCGGGATTGTGAAGGTCTTTGAAAGAGGTTTTACACCCGTCCCTGGTGAGATTCCTGCCTCGCTCCAACAACTGTGTTGATAATGGCTGACTGTCAAGGTGGATGAGCTCCGCGTCCCTCCCCGGTCTCTCCCTCCAACAGGCACAGGGTCCAGCCAACGCTCCACATCAGTTATGAAGGTAACTGGCTTTGGCATGGCAGTGGTTAATGTCAGTGGTACCCTAATGTGGTTTGAAGTGCTGTTGTATTCTCGGTCGAGAAGAAGAAAAAAAAGCTCTCAACATAACTTTTCTTGATGCAGTTTCAGATGGTCTACTCTGTGTTATATATTTTCGCCTGCTAATCTAAAGCGTACATGTGAGGATTTACTGAGCACATATCGCACATTGCAAATTGCATAAACTTAATGGGCTAACACCAAATTATGTTGTTAGTCACTCACTCGTCACAGATGATGAATCTCTGAAATCTAAATGCTAACCCTGCCAATTGTCATTACAAAGCCAATTGACACACAGTTAAATCTTTTGTTTCAATTGATTGTCCTGTCAATCAGGAAGGAGCTCTCCCCACTTGTTGTAATGTGTGAGCGAATAGCATAACATTCTGCCTTGCCGTGTCAAGGGCATATGGTTATGAAGTCAGTCTGCAATTAAGAACAATAATGTGCTGAGTCGAGCACGGCGACAAAATAGGCGGCAATTTCTACTGCCTCTGTTGAAATTATGCTTATCAGGTACCTCGCCTCGGCAGAGGTGAGGGGTCGGCTGGAGCAAGCAGCCAGCATTTCTCCACATAATTGAGAGGAGTTTGGATTTAATTGTATAATTAATCTTGTCAAATTAAGTTACACAGAAGTCCGACCCCTGAATTAGGCAGTCTGGAATATTCTAAATTGCCTTAATGTGAAATCTGGCTCCAGAATGCACTTTGTTCTCTCCTGATGGTATGAAGTAAGTTTTGAGTCATAATGAACACTGTATGCTGTAATGACCAGTTATTAGCTCTTATCACGTTCCTTTATATGATTAATTCTGCACAAAGTAATTGCAATTTAGAAAAAGGAAGCTCATTTCATTTGGACGCCTGTTTTGAGCCAGTGATGTGAAAATGTATGGGGATAGACATCCCTATAACATTTTTTCTTACTGGCTCAAAATGAACTGACCTGGAAACGACATAATCAGAGCAAAACATATTAGGCTACCATAGCCACGGCCAACCCTACTGATGAACCTATGGGTTGTAACACTACTAAATTATGTAAAGCTAACTGAAGCACACATTTCAGCACATTTTCTCATTTCTACTTTCACACTTTAATTTTCTTCCACCTAATATTAACATTCGTTGTGGCTTCATGTTGACCACATGTGGTCTGTTTTCAAGTGTGGTAAAGCTGCATTACTCAATATTTCATACTCAATATTCTACTCATCATTCTCAAGTATTATTTGACAAGCTGTTGTGAACAGGGTGTTTGTACTGCAGTGAATTTAGTGCCAGTATTACTTACACGTATAACAATTCCACAAATTTATATTTTATACTTGTAAGTAAAGATTTGTGAACAGCATATCAAATTCACATCTGTGAATATATATCCACGTTGTCGTATTTAACAACTGTGAAACCTGTGTTGTGAGTTGTGTACCTGCTTCCAAGCATTAGCGGAGACAAATCTTTTTGGCACAAATTTTCAAAAAAACTTGAACAAATGTATCCACCAATCAGAAATCATGTTTTTTATAACCAATCGGATAAGCGTTTGCAAAATCCAATCAGCCGCACACAGAAGCTTGCGGGAATTCGTCTGTGCCATGGCTGATATGCAGGTGAGTCTAGCTGTAAAAATCTTAACTATTTTCTATATTAGAATATATTAAATAAATACATTGAACTTATACTAACCTAATTAAGTTAGTTCCTTTGATCATAAGCTGATCTGGGGGGGTTGCTTTAATGAACATGGATAAGCCAACAAAGTAAAGAAATGCATTATGGATGCTCAGATTTTCTGTATTTTTGCCCCAGACCTCCTCAAAAAACCAAAACGAACCACGTCCCTTATGACAAAAATATGTCACCGTGGGGGGGCATACTTAAATTAAAGGTGGGGTGGGCGAGAATAAGGATATAGTGTCATACCGTCAGTATGACTTTCATTCATAGATACAATTTCAGAAGTGGATGGTCAATGGTCAAAAAAAGATCTCGTTATAACGAGAATTTATAACGATATAACGAGAAAGGATGTCTTCAAGAAAATAAAGGCTGCATGGTCTACTAATATTATAACTATATAATTATATAATTATAAATCTATTATACGCGTGTAATGAGACAATGAGACAATCTTTAGTTGTGGGCGCCAAGTTGTGGGACAGCAACAAAGACGAAGACGGCAGTATACTCAACTAAAACATGCCCTAACTCTGCTTCCTTTATGAATACAGTGATGATACGGACCGATTCCAAACTAATCTGGCCTGTTGACGCTTGTGAGAACATGACTGTGAGAATGTTACTTCCTGTAGTACTGGAACATGGAGAAAGCTCCATACACCCTCGATTTAAATATGGTTTCCACTCTTGGTTCTTCCAGCCAAGGGATAATCCACAAAGATGAGTCAAGCTTTTTTCCCTATTATACATAGAATGATAAAAAGAAACGGGGCAATTATGTTATTCAACATAATACAATTGGTCAATTATGGGATATAACATGATCCTTTAGGACACTAACTTGCGCAAATGTGACATCAAGCAAATGGGACTTGAAATCAGAGTAACATACTGTCAGGGTTCAAGTCATTGCCAACCATCACACCTGCAGCAGTGTTGTCCTATAGAAGCTCAATAAACCTTGTTGCTATTGAGCTGTGCTTTGGTTTACGTCCCTGCCGATGAGAATACATAACCTTGTCATGAAGAGTCGAAGACTTCTCTCCCTAAACCAATGATCGTACCTTGCTCTATCTCAGCCGGTTAATCTTGTCTCTAAGTAAAGGGGAGTGAATTTTGCAACCGTGTCTCTCGGCACACTCGTCTACAGAGATTATGTCCGCTTGAGTGGAAATGTTTCTTTTCCCCCCCCCTTCTTTGCATTCGGTGGGAGTTGAGGGGATGAGGGTATTACACACATAGAGATGATAAAAACAGTAGCTGTGCAGTGATGAATTAATAACAATATGAGATCAGACGCACGCCAACATAAGTTTGGGTTGGTGGCGGTGGTCGTCTGATATGCCACGGGTGAGATCACCTGCGGCTCGGCTACTAAAAGCAAAGCGTTATCTTTTTTTTTTTTTTTGAATCT
>OOFG01002429.1:0-11548 GCA_900323295.1 Molva molva
ATACTATTTGATAAATAAATTGAAAACATGGGCCTGCATATGCATGGCAGGGCAGCGTATCATAAATAAGATGCCGAGTGTGCTGCTGTGTAAACCCCTTATTAGTTGATTAGACGCAGCCCGGTAGTGTGTGTGTGTGTGTGTGTGTGTGTGTTGACATCCAGCAGTAAACAGATACAAGCTGTAATGAGGTAGGACATGTATAGTGCCTATCTAGCCGGTGCACTGATTGTCAGGTGGTGGGAGGGTCCTGCTGTTGTTGTTCTGTGTAAGAGGTCATGAATCAGACCTGAACAGAATGTATCATTAAAGACAAACATGTGTTGCGCCGTTTGTGTATGCACACAAACGCGGGAGACCGCGTCGGCCTGGCCTTCAGCTGCCTTCCATAGCCCTGATGAGATTTCTTCATTATTCCGAAGGTGGTGCTGGTGGGGTTATTTGGTAGTGGAGAGAATTTTACTCACTCTAATAAAATGGGTTGATTGAGGCTCGGGTTAATTGCCTATAGTCGGAAAAATGTATGTGATAAACCTACACTTCTCCAGTTATATAAGCAAGACTGTTTTTCACCTCACCCTAAAGCTGCAGTAAGCAACTTTATGTTGCTTGTTGTTCATGCACGCGTTCAAATGAACTGAGTGGGAGGGATGAGAAAACTGAGAATAGAAACCATACAAATATAACACAAAACAGAGCGCTCACAAAACAAACATCACCATAACAGTTTAGCACATTACGGGCGACCCACTCGTGGCGTGACAAGATTAATCCAGCCAATCTTGATAAATTAGTTTGTCAGCTCACCTGCCCAACAGAAATAATCATAGGCATAATTTAATTTAATAAGCCCATCAACACCAACGCCTCTCTGTGGTGAGCCGTACCAATATTTATGCCCCTTGCCCCCTCGTATTCCCTGGTTCTTTGTATTGGCTCCTGCTGTGATGTTTTCGCCAACTTTGGCCGTGTGCAGGAAAGTTTCCTGGCTTGCTCTCTACCTGCCAGCTGCACAGACTCATGCACAGACTCTGCACTGCTCTGCCATTGCATGATGGGTAAGAACATTGGTTGGAAAGGCTCCTCCCACTTGGATCTGATTGGACTATGTAGACATGCTTGGAATTGTACGTAACATGCAAATATATACGAAATATTATGACGAAATGACATCTGAGCTATAACTACCCTCATCTCTAATACAAGGCTTTCCATGGATGTTCTTCTGCTTCTCTGTCCCTTTTTCTTCCCGTACCTTTTTAATGCACTCCACTTTAGAGCGACTGAAAGAAGACCTCCAGCACTTCAGCTACTTTTGCCTGACTATCTATTAAATCTGTGGCGCTATTAGACCCAAAATACATTTAGGAGGAGGGCCTGCACGGATCATGTGCCTCACACACCTGAGAGGACTCTTGCACACATACACACACACACACATGCACACACACACTTGTCAAAGTCAATTATACCTGCTCTATATTTGACATTGCGGTCGCCTCGCATGAGTAGCTCTTTACCTTCGCCCCCGTTTCCAAAGTTTGATCGCTCCACCTAAAGGTATCGGTGTCTTTTCATGGCTGTGTTTATATCCATACCCTCCCCTAGGCTTCCAGCTTGGCACTCCGTCAAGTCCATAGGTGCTGCCTCACCCTGTGACTGTGTGAGTGGGTGACAAGGGTTGAGATCAATCAGTGGACCTCCAAGGCATTACTTTAGCATACAAATAGTGCTTAGAGGTTGATAACGCCTCAAGGGAATTCATCTGATATGCATAATGTATGGCTAACGTTGCTTACATCTGCAGCAGTCGTTTTACATGACCCATATCTGTCAGGTTCCCGAATCGTGTTTCTACTGTGTGGTATTGTATTTCATTATAATAATAATTATTATTAATATTCATATTCATATTAATAATGCTATTATTCATAATAATAAATTACATTTATATTGCACCTTTCATTGGGACCTATCTCAATGCGCAACAACAGAAAGCAAAACATTTAAATAAAGTACCATGGATACTCATTGAGCCATTTCAAAGGCAAAAAATAATGATATCCAATACCCATTTTGGCTTTGTTAAGTTTGAACAAGTTTGTTCACCATCTTGGATCTGACCTTTTCCAGCATGGCAAGCAAATCAGATCTTACAAACCCACCAACCTTTCTGAAATGTATTCCCCTCCCCTCACTGATAAAGTACTGTGTTAAATCCAAAGCCCACGGAGTTCACAATTTGCAGCGTGACCCCCAAAAAAGAAAGATTATCATATTGTTTGTAATGGAGCGGAGCACACAGAGAATGCATGTTGCGTGGCTGTACTTTGTTCGCTTGCTTGTTTAGGACTAAAATGTGTTTTGCATCCGTCCTCACTCAGTCAGTCGTGTGTTTTGGGTTTCACAATGCAAGTGTCATCCTGTTAATTTTGTCTTTGTTGTGTTCAAACCACAACAGGGCAACATTATGAAAGATATATCCTACAATTTACCTCCCTGCTGGAAGACTAACAAGATAAAGAATTAGTTTGGGATTTTAATTTGTTTGTGTTTTTTTTCATTGAGTTTTCTTGTGGACAAGGTTACAGGTGCTTTATCTGGTGTGTGCTGCCTGAGGAGCTAAAATGCATTCACAGCAGCCTTCTCACAACGGCGAGCTATACTCTGTATTCATTTCCAGGCTGAACCTGGAAACCAGTTTTGCATCGAGTTGAAACAGCTGGGTCAGCCCATTATCTGTAGATTTTCCTAGCTGTAGTAGCTGAGAGGGATACTTGCATGAGATAAGTGTGTGTGTGTGGTCTGCACAATATACCACAATATATTGATGTAAACATACATGCACATGAAACAGATAGATGGGAAGGATATCTACAGTATATATAATGCAGGTAGGCATTATATATAGGGCAACATTATACATATTCTTTTTTTGTGTTGTGTTTTGGCATTCATTCAATTGGGAAAAGCATGTGTTTCCATGCTAGCACTGGGTAGCTTCTCACAAACATTTTGTCATAAATACGCAGACACACATTTTGGATTCACTGTCAGCATAGTGCTTGTATAGACCTGTGTAGGTTGTGTTGATGCTCGCCACCTTTCGATTGTCTCCTTGTGCAGATCGAAGCCCGGCACGCAGAGGGAGCCCCCCCACGCAAGCTAACATGCTAGGACCCTGGGTCTCCCAGGCCTTGCCTTCACGCGGCTAGGCCTGACATCATCACGCCCCGGCGACAAAGCACAACAGCATGCGTGTGTATGCAAGATAAGGCTCTTGTGGGGCTGATTATATGTGTCGCGGTCGATTAACTGCATTCATGTGTCCACTCTGAAGGTGTCTTGATATTACGACTGATCTAAAAATAGAATGTTGCCTGTGTGGATGTATATTAGCATGTGTGTGTGATGCTCAATTGTTTCTATGCTTTGTGTGTGTGTGTGTCATACCACACAGGGTGAAACACAGGGCACCAAGATGTTCCCTGTGTTTATAATTATAATTCACTTATAATTCACGCCATGACGGCATTAAGCTCTGCATTTAATTTGGGTATTAATCGATTCTTCTACATGGACAGCCATGGTAATGATTCATAACCTCATCAAGCAAATGGCTGACTAACCTGGTATTTATCTCACTCTATGCCAAAAATGTGTATTACCAGCTACGTAAATATCCAACTGGGATTCATGGATCCGTGAAAGTTTCCTTTTATGAATCTGTTTGATCAAAAACAGATATTCGAAATTTTCTTAACTGGGAAATCCGATTTAATTTAGACTGTGAAATGCAGTGCGATCCAATGCAGTGAGGGAGATAGAGGATCATTGGTACCTTCCTTCCTAACTTGATGAAGAATGTGTATATACTTACCTTTCCAATTAAACGGGTGAAAGATCCATACCACTTAGCGATAGCTACATGATTAACTATATAAGCTGCTGAGCATGTGCTTTGTACTGGTTTTTAAATAAGGCAACTTTGCCAGTTTTTCATAGTTTGGTTCTAAAGTTTTGTAAAAAATGTAGGCTTGTATTGTAAGACGCTTTGAATATAGTTGGGGCAAACATTTGATGCAGCATTGTTTTCTATTTGATTTTAACTGATACCGTAAGGAGTATTTTGACTTAACGATGAAGGTGATTCAAGTTAAGGGTGTAATTCAATTTTTCGGTGTGTGAAATCTGCTACACTTCATGTGTTCAAGGGTCACTCATGCAAGAGAGAGAGAGAGAGAGAGAGAGAGAGACGTGTCAATGTGCTGCTTTTCTCTCATTGACCTATGCCTGTGTAATTACAGTGTGAAAATATCGGCAGTGCTGTAGTGTAAATGTCATGGTGCCATGAGCAACGTTTAATCGAAGCACAATCCCGATATGATTTCACCCCTTAGCTTATCACACAGTTCGTTATACGTCGTACTTAAGTTATCCATCTCAAAAGAAGCCGCCAACAATATGTGGTGAAAACAGACAAACACTTCACAATAATAGGCACATAAAAAAGAATGAAAGCCTCTGCAGCCTCGTGGTGATTTGGTCACATGAGAGGAATACAGATGGACCTAATGGTGGAGGGCTGGACTCACAAGCAGCTCATAAGACCCCGGCGCAGACCGGATGGACTGTGGCCTCGGATTACGTGAGACTAGTCAGTGTGGTAGGGACTCCTTGTTTATTTAACAGGTCAGAAGTCAGTCTCACCCTGGACACACTTTTTTTCCCGGGAACCATCCAAGAGCGCTTTATGCCGCGGTGTTTGCCTGTTCACCACGGCGTACGGGCACACTCTCTCAATGGCCGGCTTTTCATTCAGCAGCAGAGGTCACACTACACCAGAGTCAAAATGGAAGCTATTATATCTACAATATGTTTTTTATTATATCTATACAACCTCAATGAATGCACATAGATCCGTCTCCCCTTGGCTCCTGCTAGCTCAGTATCAAAGTCCTCCTGAGCAAGACACCGAACCCTAACCTCTCCCGCCGAGCTGGCTGTCTCCTTGCACGGTTGACGCCACCGTCGGTGTGTGAATATATGTATCTATGGGTCAATGCGAGGCAATAATTTTAGAGCGCTTTGAGTAGCCACAAGGTCTGAAAAGCGCCGTATAAATGCAGTGCATTTACCGTTTAGAAACCCAGAATTTTTCCCATCATTGTTTCATGCTGGGTCTTTGTGACTGACTATGAATCCGTTTGCAGTGGTTAGCGTTGACGCCAGCCAAGAATCGACAGGGTATCCGTCAGTATTTGAAGATGGTTGAACAAATGTCATCCGTCTTTGTGCACGCCCCTCTGCAAACAGTGAAGGGCTTAGTCACGGAGGAGGAACTGCTTTGGAAATATCTGGTGCTGTGTTGTGCATGTAGTTTACACTCATAGACTAAGATTGATCTAACGTGTCTAGGCATGTCTGGATGTTGGAGTGATTACAGGGTAAACATACCTTCTGCCAGCCCCAAAAAAACGAACACAACACAACCATAATGTATGGATAATGAATAATAAATACTGAATAGGCTTTGAAATAAACAATGTTGTTTTCTTTGGGAGTATCAGTCAGGGTTACCTGCACAGAAAGGCGTTGAGACGGGGGTGAGGTATGCCTAATGCTGTATTTTTGGCGTGACGCATTGCATGAGTCCTTAAGTATTTTAGTTGACATAGTGTCAAAGAAATGAGAAGACAATTTTGGAATGAAAAGAAATGAGCAGACATTTTTGGAATGACATATTTGACTAATTTGATCCACTTACCACTTTTTGCTCCTCTCCCTCTGCCTCTCTTCTCTTCTCCTCTTCCTCTCCCGTCTTCCTCTCTTCTCCTCTTCCTCTCCCCGTCTTCTCCCTGTCATTGCTTTGGCTCCTGCTGAAGACAGATAACAGGGACCTGAGGTTTATATTTGCTTTATGGAGCGTTCCATTCACCAGTGTGTATTCGGCTCTGATGGATGTCTCTTATGAGCACAATCCCTGAGAATATGGTGTGAATGCATTTTACTGTTAGTGTTTAGTGTTTATGCCGAGATGTGCAAAAAATACATTGAAATGTATCTAGATACAAAATACAAATACGTTTTATATTTTTTCCCCAAATTTTGGGGGAAAAATATTTTTATTAAATTTTTATTAAATTAATTAATTAAATCAAGTAAAAATAAAAAGCAGTAATTAATTCAGACTTATGCCAGTAAGCTGGTGGGTAATCTCGGATCCAGCAGTCCAACTTTGTAATAACATAACTTCTGGGGGGAGACGGCACAGAGTCAGTCAAACAACAGTCAGACAAACTCATTTGAACGAGTGGATGAAGTTTTCAAAAGGGGATTTTAAAGTGTTTTTCTGCAGTGGCCAGTCTCTTTTTAACAGTTTACTGGAGCTGGCTAAGTTTGTCTTTGCTCTTAATAACCAATTACATGCTTGCGGAGCCCAGCCTCCAGCAACAGGATTGGTTGAAACAAATATGAAGTGAAAGAATGTGAAACGGCCCGTTCACCCAGATCTGAACTCGTCTGCCAATTATGAATATTATAAATTATTCATCTAAAGTCTGATTCGTGAGACTAGCGGGCAACTTCTCTCATTCATTTAGCTAGCTAGTGAAATCAGTAAACCGGCTAGCTAGAATTCAGACCACCGCAGTGGCGACAAATGACAAGCACCAGCAAAAGCCCGCTGGCACGTCATGACATGTATCAAGTCGTGTGACAAATAGCCACACCATTAAAACTACAAAATACGCTCGCTGCTCACAACAAGAAACATAAGAATAATATACATATATGGTATCCTCATTTGATTGTCAGACACTAATAAAGCAATTGAAGTATTTTGAATACAAAGATACTATGTCCAAATGTATCTGGAAAGAAATTGCATCTAGTTTTCAAATACATGTAATTTAAATAATGCCCATCTCGTGAATGCTATCGGTACGGGGAGTACACAAGTATACCTCGAAATCCGGGCTAACAAAGGCATAGCAGGAATTGCATGGATGTCTGCTCACGTAAATTGAAATATATTATCGGTTGAGTGCATTTCTACATATGTGTATTCGATGATAGTAAATCCTTGAATGTATCACTCCATAGTAATGGCATAGGCAAGATTGCCCATTGTCAAATTGTTCTGCCTTCATCCCCAATTTAATGTGGCCATTCTGCTAAAATACTGATTCAGGACTGAACCATGGAGAGAGTACACCATCCCTGCCAGCGATAAAAAACAGTCAATTAAATCCAACACGTTCATTCTCACATCAAATCTCCCGTGAAATTGACTCTTATCACTTTGACTGATCTGACATTGTGAGATGGACAAAGGCTGATTGATGCCATATGCTCGCTGTGTATACTAACCGGCTGCAGAGAATCAAGAGAGAATCTCCCCGAGGGTTTTAGTGGGTGGTGGGTGTGTGCTTACATGGATTTCAATGTGTAGTAGGCTTATTGGCTTATAGATGGGGCTTCACACCATTAGCACGTATGAATTATCTTCGTGGCCACAATTGCATAAAACACACATCCACGTGGTGCACAATCTATGTTGCTTAAGCCCTCCCTGTGTTCCCATGAGGGAGGGTTTAGCATCATAGATCATAGGACAAGCCTCTCAGAGCTTCCATGGGACCCGGTGTTTCAGATGGTGGCGCTGATTTGATTTCCCAGGCCAAACGGTGAAGGACAGAAGAGATAGTAGCCACAAAATGAAATATCAGCTGAAACAAACAACAATGACGCTGACAGGCCATGAAAAGACAACGCACATTGCACAGAAGACTGTTTGAAATACAAATTGATTGACCTCAAGTCACAGTATTATTGAAAGCAATGCTGAGGTGTGATGAAGGTCCTCACCTTTTCCCTACCTTGCTCCCATGGCCATCTCCCGAGGCGAGCTTGCATTCATCCATGGTTCCATCCATGGATTAGAGCAAATGCGCTGCCACTCCGGGGCTCTGACAGATGGAGACAAACGCTACACCAACACAACAGCAGCCAAAAACAAGAAAAGTCTTTTCACACTTTGTAACCGAGATTGCACTTTGTGTCACCCGTGTACTCTGCATCATCTGTATTCATACAGACTGGCTTCACCATTTATGTGTGTTGTTTACCTGGGCCTGCATTGGTTTTGGAAAGGCTGTTTATTGATTCAAACTGGAAAAGAGAAATGTAGGAAAAAAGATCTGAGATCGAGTAAGGGGTATAGGGGTCTGTAATCTGATTGTGTGGACCTCTACGCTATCTCCGGTGATTTCTCTGCGTTAAATCGTTAATCGATGTGACATGAATGCGAATAGTCTCAAATGAGAGCACTAAGTCACGGGAACCCAAGCTCTCATCCATTCTCCTAATTAGGTGGAAGAACAACACAAGGGTGCGTGAGCAGACAATTACGTGCACATCCATGTATTTGCGCGCACGCACACACACACACACACATGCACGCACTCACCAAACACACACTTCCGGGTAACATATTGAGCTGTAGTAGCACTTCGCAATGCAAAGCATTTAACCCTTTAACAGTATTAATTGGTTGTAATTAGCTTGTTGAATCGAATTAATGCAGCATAAGCTGGCCCTCTTTCAACATATACACTGTTTATGAAGAGTGCAGAGAATATTACAGAGGCTATTTCGTTTATTTGTACTTCAAACGAAGGCTACACAATGTGTACAAGTTTTTGGACTGATGAGATGCAATACTTTTCCAATAGTTTTACTCCTAATTATAGTTAAAAATAACCTTTCGCTACATCGCTTTGATATCTATTCATGGAGGAAGTTGAAACCTCACACATGGATCACATGTCGTTAGCGTGTCGTTACGGTCAATTTAGTTTGAGTTATCCACAGTACTAATACTGGGAACAAGGCCTGGCTGTGTAGTGTGTAGTGGAGTGCAGTTTTTGTATTTCCTCTTTTTCCTCCTCTGTGTTTGTGTGATGTAATCCCCCCAGCTCGGACCACGGCACCTATCTCTGCGTTCCTGAAGCTGGTATCTTTCCCTGTGGGTCAGGCTTGTTGGGATTGAGTTCAAGCGTTCTCCAGCGCCCGGATGCTGTTAGATGATTGCTTTTATACACAGAAAGACAAGGAACAAGCCCGTGGTTTTAATGGGAAGTCAGTGAGCTCTATTAAACATGTCAGGTACACATGCAAAACAGCTGGCCTTTCCCCCCCTTCCCCTTTTTGCATTCATACTTTTTTTGAGGCTCAATGCATTGCTCTGAAAATAAACCAAAAGCTGTGAACATAGCGGTAACGGAGACAACATTATGTTTCGAACGGCTCAGAGTTGCCCGTCGTTGCGGTCAATTGAGTTTGTTCACGAGTGCTCACGACTGCTGGGAAACATGCCATCGCTGTGTGCGGTAATGTATTGCGGTGCATGTTTGTATTTCCTCCAGTTTTGCATGAGAAGCATCACGGCGCGAGCACCCAGCAGCAGTCCTGTAAATGTTTGCTTTAGCCCCAAGTGCTGCCCTATTGTGGTCCCGCTCCTTATCCTCTCTCGCTCTGCGGGGCCTAATTTAGGCTGAGTGGGAGCTCGTGTCTCTGCCAGGTTTCGGAGGTCCTTCTGCAGAACAAGAGGTGGGCGGTCTGGCCCGGGCAAGGACGTTCATCATTTGGACGTGGCAGTTAGCCTCTTCATGTTCGTCCGACCGGGTTCGAGTGGACACAGGTGGAGCGCGGCGCGGAGGGGGGGGGCGCCCAAGCATTCAAACATGGGCCGACGAGTACACACGCTCAATCACTGACACGCACAGCGTGCACAGAGCTGTACTGATAGGCTAATTATAAACTCATCCCTTTCACATAAAGTGGACCCTTGATTAACACATTCAATTTGATCGCAGTAATACCCTTTGAATCGCTTGCGTCACATTATATAAATTAATCCATAAATGTAATTATTGTAATATAATAAATTATTCCATTAATTACCCAAAAGTTTCACTTTTTGTCTCTCTCTCTCTCTCTCTCTCTCTCTCTCTCTCTCTCTCTCTCTCTCTTTTGCCCTAGCATTTTGTGAATCTTTGTGAACATAATGATCAAAGCTATCAAATTAAAGGTCTTAGACGGTGAAGCTAAGCTAGTCATTGTTACCATTCTTTGGTTGGAGCCTCAAAAATTTTACAAAAAAGATTTCAATCTATTATGAATCCGACACAGCAGACACATCAATGTAAACCTTTATCGATCCCCTCCATTTGGTCTCCACAAGGATCCATTATTGGGACATAAAATGTCACATCAAAGTGGTCTGTTGCTGTGCCTTTTTCCTCTCGAAGGAGTTAACTGCCGCATGGATATCCAGGCCTTTTAACACGTCTAGCACAGACTCAGAATGAGAAAGACGACTGCAAACAGAGGCACCTAATTTAAGCCTTATCTGCGGCAGCGCGGTGGGTAGCAGATCCATCAGTTTGGCAGAAAACTCTCAGCCGATGGACAAGGGGATGGAGGTTCATAGCCCTTGGACCAGCAGCACCCACCAATGCATTAGACACAAGTTGCCCTCTAATTGCTCCGGAGCGATGTTGGCGATGCAGCCTTTTGAAGTTAACCGAGACTCAGAGCTTGAAAAACACATTGTAGAGAGATGGTTGACTGGATGAGAGGGAGAGAGAGAGAGAGAGAGAGAGAGAGAGAGAGAGAGAGAGAGAGAGAGAGAGGCTTCAGAGTCTCCGGTATCCATGCGTGATTGTTACCAGCAAGCACAGCAGGCAATGAGCACGACTAAACATTGCTCTTGGCAGAAAAACAAATGAACAGCTATTAGGAGCAGGAGAGGGAAAAGGTCTCCTTTGTGTGTGTGTGGGGGGGGGGGGGGCTCACAAAGGCACCTCTGGTGGGTGTGAGGCTGCAGGGAACAATGCAGTGGAGAACAAGTGTGTTCACAGGCCCGGCAACAGAGGTGTGTGATGTAATCCCCCCAGCTCGGACCACGACACCTATCGCTGCGTTCCTGAAGCTGGTATCTTTCCCTGTGGGTCAGGCGGGATTGAGTTCAAGCATTCTCCAGCGTCCGGATGCTGTGAGATGATTGCTTTTATACACAGACAGACAAGGAACAAGGCAGGGGTTTTAAGGGGAATTCAGTGAGCTAAACATGGCAGGTACACATGCAAAACAGGTGGTATCCCCCCCCCAGTTTTTTGTCCTTGTTATCCTGCTTCTTAATGCACTCCAACCCACACACACGCACACATACACCCACACACACACACACACACACACCTCACAGCAAATTGTACTGCTATGAGGTCGAGTTTCAGACAGGGAGGGTAGAATGGAGTCCTTGGAAGAGCGTTTGGTTTGGCTCATCTCAGTCCGTGGGTCCTCCATGGCGGCTTATCTCCCGGCTACAGCATGCTAATCAGAAGCCCTCCCAATGCGGCTATCACTCCCAGATATCTGCAGCTTTGTTTAAGCCCCCGCCACCATGGTCTGAAAAAAAACCAACAGATGCATTGATTTGAACGTGTGCATCCTCGCTTGGCTTCTGGAGAAATGTTTGTTTAGG
>OOFG01002441.1:0-10177 GCA_900323295.1 Molva molva
GTTTGCCTAAGATTTCAGGGAAGCATGGATGTGTGCTTGGTCACGTACGATGATCTCTCAAGACACAGATGAAACCCCAGATTAGTCTGACTATTCCTGAAATAAACCAAAAAATTCAAGGTAGCAAACACACACAAACCAAAAGAAACACATGGATGTATTGTATTGCATTGCATAGTCAATCTGTATATTTGGGGGACATTTTGGCTGTGGGGAATTATGTGCGTATGTTTCCTCAGCCTTTGGTGGTCAGTGATTGTATACTTGTCAAGAGAGTGGGGATGCTTTCAATGAGGTCATTAATTTACCTCCACTCTAACAATAGCCGACCCTTCGCCTGTGGAAGATCTCTCGCCATACGTTGTTGTTTTCTTTTCAGTATGTTGAACAATGAGCAGCCGTCTGAATATGATGTTTGAAACTGGATTGCCTTCTCCTCGGTCACCGCATAGACATGACCTAATTCTTTAACAAGATCATCTTAATATCTTGACTCTACATTTGAACCCTTCACATTGTGTGAGTCAGTCCCCCCACTCTGTTGCCTTCCTCAAGGAATTGCATTGTTGATTCGGGCCGTCTCAAGCTTACATGGATTTGTGTTCATCTCAAGGTTTTTCAAATTAGAAAATGGCCACTATTCTATATTGCAGACATATATGCAATTGACTTTCACTCGTCTTACTTGTCAAGATTAGGGTTCCATTATGCATTTATTAAGTCTTGTCAACCCAGCAGTGGTCGGCTGAATAAGGGCAACACAATGACACCAAAATAAACAAACTGCAAATGAGATTTAGTGCACAGAATCTAAATCAATTGCATTATGGAATACAACAAAAGTAATAATTATGATTATGATGAAGGAAAATCTGATTACCAGACAACCAAGACATACATCCAATGCTCTGCATTTCACCCTATCATTTCACCAGATCAACAGCCACCAAAATAGTCATGAAACCTCACATATATTTATATAGCCTTCAAACAGCATGTTAACAGTCAGAATCTCAAAGGCTTTACCGGTCCACATAATCTCCACAAGGATCTCTTAACGACGTACACAAAGCAAAGGTGCCGTAGGTAAAAATTTAACAACTATTATTTGCATTTAATTTGTTAGAAATGGCCTAGCCATCCGTCGGCTATTGCCGTCGGAAATGTGCTGTGAGAATATCTTGTTAGTGGACGGCGCCTGCCTCTGTTTGAACTTTGATGCTTCCGGCTAATTTCTGACCAGTCAGGGCATTCACCTTGTCTGTCAATCACAGGTGTGTAAAATGCATAAATTCTCGAGGGAGAAACATAGGGAGGGAAGTGGCGGAGAGGGGATTTTGTTTCAAAATCTTGCTCTTTTCTGCTCTTTCACTTTAAAACTCTCTGATCTTACCTACTGCAGCTTTAACACCAAAGACTGGACAGGAATGACAGGCAAAACCCTTATAGGGAAAGGGAAGACGGGATAGTTCGATTTGACGAATCCTGCTTCCAGGATAGCAAGGCGTGCAGCAGGTACCAAGCAGGCACCTGCCGCATGCAGGTAATCATAGCCCTCAAACAAAGGCATCCTCCCAGTAGTTTTCCACTGCCAGACAGTATTAGTGGTAGTGGTAGAAGAAAGAAAGCTAGTTAACCTATCAGAACCAAGAGAGTCTGCTGTATCTTAGCCCAGTATGTGATGATTCAGGCGTTACCACTCTAAGGTGACCCAATTAAGACCCCAAAACAATACTCAGTGTTGAGTGTGCGGTATTCCATAGTCAAAGTCACAGGGCATCTTCCTTAGGGTACATATAGATGGGTTTCCCGTTTACAAACATAGTTGGCTAGGTGCGCAGCCAGGTGGTAACAAACCGTTTTGTTACCATAAACTACTGTGGTCACATTAGTGAGTACAGCATTGTGATCCATGTAAAAACTGCATTGCATTGTTTTCTCTTGTAAAGCCTGATAATGGAACGATACAACTACTCCCAGAGGTGAATATGTTGGTTGGTATTTATTTTGCATATTAATGTAACTTGGGGTAATGTTTGTTTGTATTGTCATCCTAATATCACCTAATATCACATTATTTGACTGCATAAATAAATGACACTTTCCCCTCTTGTTGTTCTAATACAGTTAGAAGGCTAGCTTTAGTTAACTGAGAACTAAAAACGTTATGATTTATGAACTTGGCTTTCGTGGTTTAGTTGATTATTGAACCTGTCAATGTACATTTTTGACCATACTAACAATGATCATAGACTATTTTAAACCATCATGACATGTTTGCCAGTTTGCCAGTTGTCATTTTGTCGTTTTGCCTATCAATGGAGAAATACTATCTCAAAAAGTAAGCTACGTTTTACATTGGACATTCGCGAGACATCCAAAAAGTAAATCTATTAAACAAACCAGTATTCATATAGTACCTCATCTCGATTATTTGTTTGGACCACAGAATCCTGTCAGTGTTAATGTTTTGTGCATTTCCAAAATATCTTGGTTAAATCCTTCCCCTCCATATTAGGCTTATAATTAATTTAAAGATTTTCCATCATTTTGGAAAAATATGATATATGGACATCAAACCTCTAGTTATATATATTGGAAAATCTATAAATGCACTTTAATAATTGTAATGGGAGGGGATGTTATATAGACATCAAACCTCTAGTTATATAGATGGTAAAACTATTAATGCACTATAATAATCCTAATAGGAGTTGATTGAATATAGACATCAAACCTCCTCTAGTTATATAGATTGGTAAATCTATAAGCGCACTATAATAGTTCTAATGGGAGTGGATTGGTCTGTAGCATAATTGGCAAGGGATCACACTTACATCAGAAGCCTACTTCTACACGGGTTACAGAAACAAAATAGTCCTCACTAATGGGGAACCATTACCAGGTCCTAAGGCTTCTTATATCCATTCCTTTTCAGGAATAACTTGTCTCCAAATGCCAAACTATTGTATGGCACAATATATGTTATTATACTACACTACATACTACATACTACACTGCCTACACTGTAGGCTATAGTAACATATATGTTACAGATATCTGTAGGCCCTACAGATATCTGATAGAAAAGCCTGGTGTATCTATTCAAGAAAATTTATGTGCCTACAAGTGAACCCCATGAAATGTTAAATATTTTCTATCCCTGGCTTTTGCTATTAGCGCGATTAACGGCACAACAAACCCTTGCCATCTGGACGGTGGTCTATCTGTTGTCTATGCTTCCTGACGTTGCCCAGCAACTGGTCTATAGCAGCTCCCTATCTCGTATGTATAGAGAAACGCAACGACCAAACAAGGCAGGAGTGGGTGAGGTTGTTTCTTTGTGTACATATGCAATCAGGGTGTGTATATTTAAGATGACATCTTTTCATTGAACTATTGAATGAGAAAGAGTAAGGAGCATCAAACCTCCCTCTCTCGTTGTCTTTCAGCACAGCCTCTGCCTGAGGTCCCCCGCCTTCAGAGAAGGAGCACCCACCAACCCCTGGTCCTCCTGCAGCACCTGTCTCTGTGGGACAGTCTGCCCTTCACTGGCAAGGTGAGCTACGCAGTGACCAAGCCAACTCCTTCCTACCGCATGACGTTAGCAAAGACACTGAAACAACAAACGATCAAACCTATACGGTACATCAATCAAAACGCAGGCCAATCGAGCAACATTAAGTAGGACTAATTAATCAAATGTTGTGAATGCACATATTACATGCTCACACCTTTTGGCTAAGGGAGAATATTTAGCCTCAGACTTGGGAAGGTGCCCTGTTCATTGGTGTCATGAAAATGTTTCTTCCTACGTGCTATCTAGCAGCTGCGGCCTTTTTTCCACCCCAATAATCCAAACACTGTTTAACATGACAATATACTGGAAGGGTGCATTAGTTATATAGAAACACAAGCTTAGAAAGTGAGGCTCGCTCTGCACCGTGATAGCCAGGAGTGAGCTGATGACCATTTCAAATTCCCACACTCGCAGGAGAATTGGAAAAAGAAGGACCCTTTTTACATGTGATGGGTGGTAATTCTTGACTGCTAGCTTCATGGCCAACAGATCAATCAGCTGCTTACCCCATCCCCCTTTTAGGGTTGTTTATATTCAAGACAATGCTAACATGTCTCTCACAACATTCATTGTTCACTCCCCATGCCAACTGCTTACTCCTTTTGGAGACAACACTTGCTCCTGACGGTCAAAGGATTTCAGCACAAAAGAGGGAATTAGGTCTATTTTGATTTGCCTCAAAGTAAATCCATGTCTGAGTTTGGTCTTGCGTGTTACAAAGTAGGTGAATAATTATGTAATTTAAAGATTGTTGATGTTTTGTCTATTTCGATTTTGCGTATTTGAACGTCTGGGATGAATAAAGTTCCATCTAATTTACAGATAACAAAATCTACTTTGAGAGCAAAACTTGCGTGAGAGAAAGGTGTATTTCAATTGGCGGTGCAGATATTTCATGTTTTTTTTAAATTTCATTTTTAAATTTCAATTTTTTTAATTTAGCCTTTCAGATCCAGCGCACCAGTGAACATGGAGAATCTCCCGGTGAACAACAACAACGGCCAGTCGTACGGCTACACTCTGTACGAGACCACCATCACCAGCGGAGGAACCCTCCACTCAATGAATAACATCAGAGACAGAGCGCTGGTGAGCATTATTATAAACACGATACAAGCACTTGGTAATGTATCACGTCTCTAGACTCTAATGGGCAGACACTGAACCCATCAGTGTAGTGAGCAAGAAGAAGCTAACGAGTTGGTGTCGCTACATGTCTCGCTTCGTGCTTGCGGGCACTACAGCGATCAATGATAGAATATTCATTGCACAGCAGTAGCTGTTTTTGTTGTGTGATCTCTCAAGGGATAATCCTTTTTCTTTTAAAGTGAGAATTTTTTGCTTAAAAAAGATGTGATATATATATATATATATATATAAAATACATATATATTTTCAGGAAGAGCTGGCAAACAAGACTATTTAAACACAATTAAGATATTAAGGTGCGATTATTTGGCAAAATACCTAAATATACAGACCTTGGATGGTTATCAATTTCCCTGTGTGCCCATATCCATAACAAATGATGGTGTACTTTAATTTGCAGACCATGGTTATGACCCTCCTGTTGATTTCTCATGGACATTGCTCTCACTCCTCCAGGTTTTTCTGAACAGACACTTTGTTGGTGTCTTGGATTACACAATCCTGGAGCTGCCGCTTCTTGAAGAGAAGGTACGCTTTGTTCTGAATGTGGCATCTTCTCATCTTCTTCTGAGCCTCTATTAATATAATTTGATGAAACAACATGGATTTTGAAATGCAGTTCTTCTGAGCTTGTTTTGTATACTGTTTGTGTTTTATATAACACAACACAATGACGGTACAAGCTTAAAAAAAGGTATCACAAAGTTGGCGTGGGGCGTAACCATGCGGATAACACGTTCCCTCTCCTCCTAGAACTCTCAGCCCAAAACCAATTTGAAAAAATCTCAGTGTTTTGAATTCGAGCTGAAACAGGGGGTTCACCTCCACTTTAAAGTTGCCTCCAAGCACAACAGCTGCATCTGACAAACTGCCGGTCTGGGCTCCACCGCAGCAGGCAGCTGTCACAAGTGGCCGCGTGCATGTGCGCGCGTGTGTTGTTTTAGATTGAATGTCTGTGTGAGTGTGTAGCTCTGTTAGCCAATACTGCTGAGGAGGTATGTTTTGAAAACCTAAGGCTGTTAATATTTAACACCATGCTTCCTGCTGGGGCGCCTGCCATCCTAGATCAATCCATTTAGAATCGATATGAAAATCAGGAAAGTTTTCACACCAATATGTATTTCAAGTTTGAACAAAAAAGGTGTGCAGGCCTCATTCCGTCAATCTGACCTTGCATAATCCTTTATTCATGTACTACTTACAGGGAGAACGAACTCTGAGTTTACTTGTTGAGAACTGTGGCAGAGTGAATTTTGGGAAAACGCTGGATGATCAACGCAAAGGTACAGTCCCCCATCGTTGGCTAAATCAATAGCTTTACCGACACGATGCTTAGGCCATTTCTTGATGGCTTTATTTCTCAATAGACCATGGAAAAAAGCCAATTAACAGTACCTCTCACCCCTAAAGTAACAACTTTGAATTGCCTTCCAGGTCTTGTTGGAGATATAACGCTGAATAAGAAGCCCCTCCGAGACATCATCATTTATAGTCTGGATATGAAGGCAGATTTTGTAAACAGGTTTGCGTCTTTCATTTACTTTTCAATTTTCCTCCATGTTTGTCATTCTCCCTGCGCCTCCCGTCTGTACCCTGCCTCTCAGATTGGCTCTCTGCTTTGGACAGAGTACACTTCACACAGAGCATTAAATTGCACTGGGAACATGGTGGAACCGTGTGAAAAATAACACCAAAGCATTTAATGGGCTGTCACGCCGACATGGTAACATTGTGCATTTTGAACCATCATTTTTGATTGGATAATGGGAATGTGTTTGGAGCTACCTTTTGTTTGTTTCTTTGTTTTTTGCATTTTCTCTTTCAGTACACTGCCTCTGCTCATACTTTTGCATAATTGAGCATCAACAGTTGTTGATGTTCAATCATGTTGTGATTTTGGTTTTGTCAGTTTTACATAAACATGCAGTTTTGATGCACACTGTTTCATGCGCCATAGACTGGTTAATGGGGACAAGAATACTAGTAATTAATTATGTCAACATTAGTTGTTTATGCCATTGTATTGGAGCAAATCAGATTCAGATAATATCGTAAACAAATAAATTCCATCTAAATATTCCTTCTGATTATGTATACATTTGTGCACATTGGAATATAATGCGGCTGTCCATATGTAGGTCATATTTTTTCATTCATCTAAATTAAATTGGGTACCTCCGCAATAAAACTGTCACTATAATTCAGTTTAAACTCTCAGACTGACACACAACAAGAGGAATTGCATATTCATTGTTCACTACTTTGCAAGTCTGACAACGCACCCAAGATTTAAAGATTGTGGTTGGATTGAAAAAGATAGTAAGATTGAAATGAATATTTCAATCTAACTGTTAGACTTCAGAATTCCGGCCACTGGAAGTCTATGCGTCACCAGCCGGCCTTCCCAGCATTCCTGCAGGCCAATCTGTACATGGACAGCCATCCCACGGACACCTTCCTCAAGCTTCCTGTGAGTCACCAGGCATACATCTCCTTTAGCCTCCTCACCCAACGCATTAACAAGTCAAATGTGGACACTTTTTATGTAGACTGCATTGATGTCTTCATTCCGTTTCATTATACTACTGCAACTATAGTAGTGACACTATACTAGTAGTAGTGGTATAGTGTAGATACTGACAGATGTCTAAGTTGTAACGGTCTGGTGTTTGTGTTGTACTTGCAGGGCTGGAGTAAAGGTGTTATATTTATCAACGGGAAGAATCTCGGACGATACTGCTCCATTGGTCCACAGCAAACCCTCTACCTTCCTGGGCCCTGGCTTCGCAAGGGAACCAATCAGGTATGTCTATTCTGGTTGGCTAAGCCAAACGCACGGACGGACAGACAGAGTTAGTTTGTAGACACATAAACCACTGACACCTAGTCATTTACATTTACGGCATTTAGCAGACGCTTTTATCCAAAGCGACTTACAACCATTCATACACATTCACACCGACGGCAGAGTCAACCATGCAAGGCGACAGCCAGCTCGTCGGGAGCAGTTTTCAGGGTTAGGTGTCTTGCTCAGGGACACCTCGACACTCAGCTAGGAGGAGCCGGGGATCTAACTAGTTACAAGTCAACCCGCTCTACCCCCAGAGCTAAGCCGACCCTTAATCATCAGTTTTGAATACATGAAATCTTTTTGAAGTTCACAGTATCGTTCATTTTTATCTGACAGATTTTCTTCCCCAGCCCCACTAAAATGCAGCACAAAGTACATCATAGGTCAACATTTTTCAATATACTACTTTATGCGCCTCTTGTCCAACCTCAACAATGGTTTTGATGTTATTGAACTTCACTGCCCTTTCTGGGAAGAAAACAGTCCTCAGGCGCTCTACCGACTTGTCTCTCAGGGAACTCTGTCCCTGACCTTTCCCCCCCCTCCCCACACATGACTATGCTTGTTGATTTGCTCTCCCCACAGGTCATGGTGTTTGAAGAACAGGAAGCGGATGGTAAGATCCAATTTGTCAGCGGCCCCGACTACGGTATGACCGTGGAAGTCCAGTGAGGACTGGAGGTGAGAGGGATGGTCAGAGGGGTAACATGGAGGATGTGGAAGGGACGGGCCCCAGTCACCTACTGCCTCATGCTCGGCAACACTGCAATAAACTTTTCTTTGACCAACTAAACTAGTTCCTTGTCGCGGTACAACTAAGCTCACTCCCAACAAATTATTTTCTGAGGTGGCTCCGTTCAAATTTGTGGAAGTGGTTTTTAAGATATAAAATTGGACAACAGCACATGAATGGGAAGTAACAATGACTTACATACACATTATCATATTGGTCTACTGATTTGGTTTATTTATTATGTTTATTATGTTTGGTCATGAATGTAAAATATTTTTTGTCTAATTTTGTATAACACTGGTTGGATGTCGATGTCCCTTTACAAGGTGATGTAGACACGTGCAAGTCATAATGTGTTCAGTTGTTGTTAATAAAACCAATTGCACTTCATTACAGCATATGCCTTTCTTGCGGGAAGGGCAATATTGTTCGTTGTCTTTTAATAAACTGGCAGTTTGTGACCTCTTTAGGCACAGTTGTGTAATTCACTAGAGTAACATAACTTAACATAGCATTCCTTATTATGTCATTGACTATTGAATACTGTGGTAGCAAAGGTGAGGTAATCTGCAACTGAAATCACAGCGGCAACCATGGTGATTTGAAAGAAGTTCAAAACCAAAACAACAGTTGTACATTCAGTCATAGATTAGGCAGGCAAATAATCGATCTGCTTATTTTAGGTTGGTGTCCTGCTGTCTTACTTCAAACTGTGAATTGAAACATGGAGCCCCTGCTAGTATTTCATAGTACAAATTAAGTAAGCGGACCACATGCAGGGTTCAATTCACAACACGACAACGGCGGATGCCAGGTTTCATTTCCCAGTTTGCATCTCTTTATTCATCTTCATCATGTATTTGTATTTTTTTTCTAAGACAGTCGCTATGACAAATGAAACTTGAGAGTTACATGCAAAACTGTGATTTACATAAGGAACAAGGATGGCAATGACATTAGGTAGGATGAGCTCTGGTATGAGTGCTGTGCACTAGAGAAGCCCTTAGAGGGCAACAACAGTCAATTACATTGAATGTTTCAAAGTCTGCACCACTAAAACTGTAGATTTCCGTTCTCTTCAACTCCCAGTAAACCTTGTCACTGCTGCAGTAGTAATTTAGTGCGCTGAAATTGGAGCCTGTGGATTGGTCAAATTTTTGTTTCAGTGGCTGTTTTGTTCTCCATAGTCTTAGGCCCAGTACATCATGGTTTCCTATTCGACTCTTATACGCCCCAAAACGTGTCCTCCTATCACACGGCAACATCATGGAACCCAGGTTCTGTGATAGTACCAGACCACATGAAATGAGCCAGAGTAGGTAACTTGTGAAATAAAAGACCTGAGGGAAGGGTTAATAACTATCTAAAGTAGATCATTTAACAAAGTATCTGATCATTCAACCTTGTTTTACAACACCATATTTTGAGTGATATGTCTATTAGAATTTAGAGCTATTAAAGAACTGCCGAACCTCTCCCCATTTACCGCCCACTGTCCTTCAGTTATTTCAGATGACATCATTTATTGAAGGGAACAGCTGTCTACGACCCGCCAAACAATGCAGATAAACAAAAATATATGTATTGTCAACAGCACTTTGAAGAAGGAACGCGCCAGCGATCCTAACCTCTATGTGACTGTCCTGGTTTTTGGTTGGGCGTGCCATTTTTAAATCGCTCGTATTAATTATGAATGGGGGAGGAAACGGGGCATAGCATGTAATACTAATAATAATTCAATTGCACATTCATGCTTGGAATAAATAGATAAATAAATATATTAAGATGGATTTTTTTTAAATAAATAGTTAAGAGACAAGTTGGCATAAGTGTATACATGGGGGGGGGGGGGGGGTTTTTGCAA
>OOFG01002443.1:0-10910 GCA_900323295.1 Molva molva
CGGTTAACGACGGGAACTCACTGATGCAAGTCGTCACACGAAATACTTTCAGGAATATCATTTTGATTTTTCATTTTTCGATTTACGTACAAACTTCCACGGAAACATCATTAAAGGAAACGGCACGATCCAGACCCTTTCCACAGAGGCGTCATCGTAGGACAGTCACAGGTGTCGCTCGTAGCACTCGTAACGCTCCGCTACCTTAACGTACCAGGGCACGGGTGGTAGGCTAAACTAGTGAGGATAACACACACTAACCGTGGACCACGTACCCTGGTACATAAAAGTAGCAGACCCAGGATTAGCAGCACCTGGTGCGACGACCCCTCTGGGAGAAGGGTCCTTAGGGCTGCCTCACTACTCCCCAGAGACTCCCAGTCCTGAGGTAAACCCATCAGGACTTCTTACCCGTGTCCCTGCCAGTGGCGAGGGCTGCCGTCGTGGTGGACGGCCTCACGATGCTGGGAACCGACGGCGGCGTCCCTACAGGCCCGGAGGACTCCGCTGGCTCCACCGCACCGTCAACCGAGTCCACCACCGTGGCCCCTGTGGAAAGAGGACATCGCATTGAAACACACACACACACAAACACACACACTGAATATGAACTAAAAAGACGTTCCTGATTGCGAACTACATTCTTTAAACATCCACGGCAGAACTCATATTTATAAATTTTCACTTTTATCAATACATTTTATATATTAATATATGACTTTGTTTGAGTTTATTGTATGGGTTTGATGCCTTCATGGACAGGACGTGAAGAGAGATGAAAGCAGGCTGAAGAGAGGGAAGGACATGGAGCCACAGGTTGGAATCGAACCTGTGTGACTACAAGGCGCAATGTCCCTGACTAGCCACCGACTCGTCATCCTATTCCGTATTTTACACTAGAATTGGTCCGGGTCGGGTGTGATGTGTTTTCTGCGCGTGTGCGACCAGTTGTCTACTGTACTGACTGTTGTGCGACGCGTCTGCGGAGAGCTGCAGCGCTGCGCTGGAGGCCTCAGCCGGGTCCTGATGAAGCTCATCCTTGGAGCCGTAGCCCTGGTCTGACTGCCCTCCTGGGGGATTCAAAACACAGCGAGGATGACCAACCATCTCTACTGCAAAACCAGACTTCCGGACCCTTACAGGAGAACCAAACTCCCTGATTCTGCCTTTTTTTTATGTGTGTTCCTTTTGGGTCTGCAGGTTTCAAACTGCGCTGCAAACAGTCCTTCATCTCAGGTTCAATAAGCGGAGGACAGGTGTGTGTCGCATCAACGCTTCAGCAGCAGCTGACCAGGTGACCGTATCAGCCAATCAGAGGTGATGCATGCAGTAGCATGTGTTTGACCTGTAGAGGGAGTCCTCTAATGCAAACCAATGTACAAGTGGTGTTGTGGTTGGGTTCTCCTTTAAAAACCTTAAACCTGCATTGTTTTGCAGGTTTTGCAGGTTAACATTTTTCTACTGCCACTAGAAAGTGTCTCAGATATAAAACGTGCCCATCCATGAGTCAATCCACACAGGGAATTTTACTTTCCTCATCGTTTTATTCTGGTCAACTTTTGGACCAGACGAGAAAGTGTGAAAAAGACAGCTACAACTGTAGCTACAACTCACACCACTAGAGGTCGCCAAAGGGAAAACACCTATAGTGCAGATCTCAAGACACCGAAAGGACTTGGCCGCAACCCAATGCCACAACATACGCATGAATCCGCCAGGACGCATGTCATGTGTGGGATGTTAGGGGCGGTGCGTACCGGTAGTGCAACATGTGTCCGAGGGGTCTCCCACGGCAAACAGCGCGCTCTGCTCGCCGTTGGCCTCGCTGGAGCTGTCGGCGCTGAGCTGGCTCAGGCGGTCCACGGCCCGGACCCCCCCTGATGCGGGCGGGGACGCGGCTGGAGGGTCATGTGAAGAACGGTGATGGAGAGAGGTTAGGAGGATGACGAGAATGTGTGGAATCGATGATAAATGAGCATTTCATGTCGGACAGGAGCACTGAAATGAATACAATGATCGAATAAATCTTTAGGTCAAAATGTATTGATTGTAGTTCTGATCATGGATTCATCAGTTTAATAATTGTATTAGTAAATAAACCAACCATTTGCTGCCGATAGCTTGAGAAAGGAAAATATGTGGCTTCTTTTCGCTGTTTTAGATCAGTTAAACTATATATACATTGTCTCTCATTGGAAACTTGTGATGGGCATTAATCAACTTTTTACAGAATTATGAAAAGCAACAACGAATATCATCGTTAGTTTCCGTCCTCGCATGAACATCTCTTTGTTAGCGCTGGATTCGCGTTAGCTTGCTCGATGCACCACATGGTCACATGGATCCCTGAGGGGCTCAGGGGCCGGGCCCACCTGTGGTGGTGATGGTGGGGTTCCGAGTGGTCGGGGGCCGGTCACGGGCCTGCTTGAACTGGGCCACGCCTCGGAGCACGTTGCGCACCTTGGTCCACATGAAGAGGCCGCTGCGGTTCCGGCTGGGCCACGGGCTCTCCAGGACCGCCTGGAGAACAGGCGTGACACAGGGATCCACTTTAGTGGGTGCTGAACTGTTCAGGACCCACAAGACCAAGCTTATTCACTCTGTATTCACGCTGTATTCACGTAACCCCCTCTATGCTTCCAGTACAACCCAAACAAAATGGTGCAAGTTCACAACTGAATAAAGAAAAACAAGTTTGAATTACTAAAATGATTCTTACTTACTTATTTCTTAGTGCCTAGAAACATTCCAATGTATTGTAGTATGTAGTAATATTTACTATAATTAATATTGAAATATGAACATATTTATAAGAAGTGTTAATCCAAAGAGACTGAGGGAATTCAGATTCATGTCATTAAGGAGCGGGTAGCAGTTAGGCAAAGAACGCCTACAGGTAGCTTATGGAGGCCGGGATCGAACCCAGGTCATCAACCACTCCCCCATCCTGCCCCAACATAATGCAACGATGAACATTAGCTCCATCTCAGTGAAGGTAAGAGGTGCCACCTGGGGCGTGTCCTCCTCACCTTGTTGTAGTATCCATATGTGATGGCGTTGGGCTGCACGCCGGCCTTCTTCATCTCCACCAGCACGCGCACCGCCATCACAGGCTGCTCCCACAGCCCACACAGCTGCATCACCACCCGGTAGCACACCTGGACACAGGACGCAGCCGTCTCTCATCTCCCTCTCTCCAGCCATCCATCTAGTAGACCCGTCTCCATCCATCCGCCTGCATCTGCCCATCTCTCCCTCAATCCATCTCTTTATATACCCCTTTATCTCAATTTATCGACCCATTCCTCTATCCATCTATCTATCTTAACATCCATCCACCCATCCATCCATTAAGCCATCTGTATCTTTCCATCAACTGCTCGCTCTATCATCCAGCCATCCATTCATCCCTCGATCTATCTACCCCTCTCTCTCTCACGCCATCCATCTCCCCGTTTCCCTTTCAATTTATCTACCCATCTATCCATCAAAACATCACATCGTTCAATCTACTGATCTCCTTCACGCTCCTTGTACCCATATCCAACTTTCTATAGATCCATCCATACATAGATCCATCCATCACCACCTCTCCTTCTCTGTTTACAATCCCTCTACATCTGCCATCCATCCATCCATCCATCCATCCGTCCGTGACCACAGAGAAACCCATCATGGAGAAGAGGGCATTATGGGATGTCGTACCTCATCCAGCATCTCCACCTCGGCCATCCTCATCTTCAGCAGCACGTCGTAGGCCTGGTGCATGGTGCGGGCCTTGGACTTGGCCATGCGCACGCGGAGCGGCAGACAGATGAACCACAGGCTGTAGCTGTGGCTGAACAAACAGCGCGCCCACGGCGCCGGGTTGGTGTTGAAACGCTTCGCCACCTTGTACGCCAGCTTGATTTCCTGTCAGGGAGGAAGTGCACCGACACTTTCAAGCTGTTGTCGGGCGAGCGGAGAGGAAGCTGATCGTGAAAAAATGGTGGAAAAGTGTTTGGGGCATTTTTTGGTTTTCATAGATGTCTGTGACTAATGGACCCCTGCGGTGGGGGGATGAGATTACATGGGAGGATGAATGCCCCTCTTCTGACATTTTGGGTTACTTTGGGTCAGAAGTGAGTGAGTGCGTGCGTGCGTGTGTGCGTGCGTGCGTGCGTGCGTGGTTGTGAGTCAGTGACTGAGCGAGTGCCTGTGTGGGCGCGCCTGCGTGCGTGTGTACCTGCTTAGTCCTCTTGGCCAGCAGGGCAGGGCTGCTGGACAGACTGGACCCCGCCGTCCTCATATCCAGGGCCGGCCGCAGCTCCTTGGGCCGGTCGAACAGCTCCATGCGGAGGCGGGGGAACCGCTTGTAACTGGATGTGGAGATGAAAGTGCAGCAAGGGTAAAGAAGACGGCAAGTTGAGTTCAAAGAGACACTATGAGATGCTCATGGGGATAATGCGGTGACTCAAAAAAGTATGGGTTGCCATGGTTTCTAGTCACAGCAGTAAATAATGAGCGAGTGAGGCAGTGATCTCGTGCATAAAACTCATATTCATATCCATCACTGTTTTTATTTCACATTAACTACATGTTCACTTTAATATGATGTTCTCTGTTCATCTGGCACCCTTTGAACTCTACATCCATCCGGGAAGTGGTAGCCTTCTAAAAGATTCCCCACTGGGTTTTTGGAGTTTTAACTACTAGGCTGTGTGCTAGAGAGTGTGCTCTGTGAATGCTTTCAGCAAGGTTTTGGGGCCGCTCCTTATGACGGCGGATGACAAGACTTGAATAAAGTGAGTCATCAGAGGCGTGTTTTTCGTTTTTTTCTTTGTTTTAGTTTTAGGCATGCGTTTCCCTCCCAAATGTCTCACCCATTTGTTATGTTTGTTTTATAAGACAAATTAATTTTGTGTCAGAATAGTTATTGTAAAGCATAGTATGTTAAATTACACATTATTTGCATTTCTGGTGTACGATTCCCCAAATTTAATAAAAAAGTAAGTGTCCTCTATTTTAATTTTTAAAAAATGCGCAGTTGAAGAAAAAAAAAGCTCAGATTTGAAAGGTAGCACACCGGGAAACCACATCATGGGGGTTGGATTGCATGGAGCCGGGTCTCACCTGTATCGGGACGGGGGCTCGGATCCACCCTCAAAGGGGGGTTCAGGGGGCATGACGAAGACGGTGTGCTCGCTCTTCTGGGACTCGTCCAGCTCCATCAGTTTGGTGTCCTCCGAAGACTCGCCCTCCACCTGACGTTCGGTTAGCACAGTGAGGACCCTCATCACAGCCGGTCACAAACATCATGTGGCTTCCCTTCGTCTTGGTGGAAGCTTTGTATACACAGGCCCGACGGCAGATACTATCATGTGTTCTATCATGGACATGGAGGATTGTCCTATGCCTTATTAAAAATGTAATAACTAAAAAGGTGAAATATGGCTTCCTGGAATGTGACTTCACCAGAGAGCTACTTATTGATTGAGTGTTTTGGAGTTCACTCGTATTTGTTAGAAGGAAGAAAGACCGGAAAAAACAATTCCAGTACTAGGTGGTGTAATAAAAACGAAAGAAAAACACTTGCTACAGCGCACTGACAATAGTTCATGGATTGAAACGAGGTTGAATGATTAAGCCGTTCGTTTCTGAGCGGAGCGACAAACATGAGGAAATGCAGAGCGGGGATGTGGAAAATAAATCAGTGTCCGATTTACCTTGTTGGCCTTGGTGTCCCCGCCTTTATCAGGGGGAAAAAGCTGCCAGACGGGAGAGAGAGCAAAATTAAATCATTGAATCAGAGGAAACATCCACTTCCTTTCTCTCCAAGTGGAGGAATGTTCATTCTTCTAATAAAACAACATCAAACAAGGACAGACGAAGGACAATAACTCTGAGACAACCGGGACAAATGATGACCCGTAATGATGATGAATTCACAGTCAACGATGATGAAGTCAGTTTTGATGATCAACTTTAGTTTTTTTGGGGGTGGGGGTAGGGGGGAGTTCACCTTTTCGATGCAGTCGTCGAAGAAGGCGAGGCCCGTGTCCTTGTCGCTGACGAAGGTGCATTCCTCGATGAAGCGGATGAAGATCTGCGTTTTGGTGAGCTGGGCGTAGAACTTCTGGTGGGCGCGGTCGCGACTCTTCAGAAACCCTGGAGGTAACGCACAAGACGCCATGAGACCAGAACCGCAGACATCTCGACGTCCGAGTGTTGAGCTAAAGGTCTGCATAGCATAGGTTCCTTTTGCTGCACCTTTCTGTGGATTTCCAAAAATCCTTAGAGAATCGCTTCTTTCTAAAAGGGGATGTCAAACTTTGAAACATTTCCTCGTTTTGTTTTCTTTATTCCCGGTTTGTCCCTTTGCCGTGAATTATTCTGAGTAATGCTGCAATCTATTTCCCAGCAACAGGCCAAACATCTCTTTAGAGCCGACGGCATAGATCATTGATCGTTATAAAACACCTAAAATGGCTCCCTAAAATAGAAATGCCAATAAAATCAAGCATTAGAAGAGGCAAGCTACTGAATGAATTATGCATTAAGCTGCTGTGTTTATCCAAGGAGCAGAAGATGGATGGGCGGTAACTTGTGTTAGCCAGGTTCTGTACAACATCCCATAAAACATAAAAACTATCACCCCTTCCACATAATATTGATCCACAGTTGGATGCTCCTTATTGGTCGCACCCAAATTACAGTCGCACCCTTGTCTATAACTCTGTTCCCACAGGAACATAAAATAAGAAATAAAATAACACAACTGAAAAACCCAATAACTAAAAAAAAAAAAATCGATCTTGATAAATAAATACAAATGTATAAACACATACAACAGAACAAAAAGAATCGCTTCAAAATGTATAAACGAGGAAAAGAAACGAGTGAAGGCGAGCTATTAATCCAAGTGTCTAACCGCATGCGTATTCCCCAGTCAAAACACAAGCGCCGAAAACACAGCACAATAAATACCATCTCAACCATCAACACAATCGAAACACAGAATACGGCAGACAACTAAAAAAAACGCCCAAACTGAACGAGGCGACACGGGGGCCCGCACGGCGACACGGAGGGGGGGGGGAGCGGCACCTTGCAGGTCATAGAGGGAGTCTGCGGAGGTGGCCTTCTCGGACGGCGCCTGGGTGATGGGCTTCAGGTAGCAGCGGTAGCCCTTCAGGATGCTGGCCATGAAGCGCAGGAACACCTCCTGGATCTCCATCTCCCGCAGCGTGGTCTTCTTGTGCAGGGTGAAGTCCACCTCGACGGGGCTGACCTCTGACGCGGGGCCCTCTGCTCTGCGCGCTGTGGGGGAAACATCACAACCCACATTTTACAAAAACAAAAACAAAGGTGTATTTGTTATTTGATGGGCTTTTTTGTGCCTTTATGGACACGACAGCGAAAAGAGAGACAGGAAAGCAGGTAGGAGAAGAGAGGGATGCCATGTAGCCTAGGACCACAGGAGGGAATCGAACCTGCCTACATGGTTAACGCACTAGCGGGTCGAGACCGCCGCAGATACTTTTAATAAAGTCCTAAAATTACGTTTGTGTCATGGTTACAAATGAGGGTTTTATTCCCCCTAAAATGGTGATCTATATATTAACTATTTAACCATTCAAGATATAGATATAGATATATTTCTTGAATGTGTTAAATATGATATATTTTGATTGTTGGGGACCAATAAATTCAAGACCAGAAATAGAAGTACGACAGTAGTACAATTCTGATCAGTCAGTTAGGGGTAAGGTGTTAGGAGTTAGGAGTCAAGGGGAGGCAAGGCGAGGCGAGGCTTCTGTTCGTACCGGCAGCCAGTGTGCTCAGGGAGTTCACCAGGCTTTTGCACGGCTTCTTGGGAAGGTTTTTCCAGCTGCTGTGTCTCTTCTCGTCAGACCTGTCACAAAGTCAAGAAAAGGGAAAAGGAAAAACACCAAAATGGCTGTGTTTAGCTATGAGCAACTGTCATAACTGATCTGTTAAATCTACATCATTTGCCTGGTGGAGCTTTTTCGAAGCGAATTAAAAACCACAACAACATGTGTTGCTGGTAGAATCCCCCGCCTGGGGGAAACACAACACAGCAGTATATCACAGCGCTGCACATCGCAGCGGCCGGTCGACCGAAGCAGGGGGAAAACGGGGTCCGTAAGACTAAAGCAGGACGTACTGGTAGATGGTCTGGGTGTCCAGGTCCACGCAGACCACGTCCGGCGGGGGATCGTACAGGTCGAAGTAGCGGGAGTCCACCCCGACGATGAAGGGGCAGGGAGCGTTGAGCACGTCGGCCAGGGAGAGGGGACACAGGGGCACGTAGGGACACTGCCACTGGAAGGGGAAGATCATCTGCAGAGAGAGAGAGGGGATGAATGGTACAGGAAGCATGAACCAGCACTACCTACTCCCACACACACATCAGTTGGAAGGGACTTAGAAAACGCAGCTTAAAGCCGTATATGTCTGTGTCGATTGTGCAAATCATGGCTTTGATCTCGCAGAAAAGAAAATGAACAGATGACTACTAGGCAAAAACACAAAAGACACTTACTAAACTTTACCCGTAGCCGTAGAGAAGACACACTAAGACTACACGTTTTTCCCGAAATCCGATTTTTCTCCCGTTCTAGTGTTCTGTCTTCACTGTTGGGACAGGGAGAGTGAGGGAGCGAGCGAGGGAGCGTGGGAGGGAGGGAGCGAGGGGGAGAGCGAGGGGGAGAGCGAGGGAGAGAGCGAGGGGGACTCACCGCCACCACGGCCTCGGCCACCCCGGTCAGCACGTCGGGCCTCAGGGAGTGCAGCAGGATCTTGCTCTCCATCAGCACCAGGTGCAGCAGGGTGCCACAGTTCTCCGGGCCCAGGTTGGTCACCAGGGTGCCGTAGTCCGCCCCGCTGGAGACCGCGAGGGGGAGATCGTTTATTTATTCATTGGGTCATTTAAGAAAGAAAAGAAAAAATATACACACCCAGTTATGTAACACCTAATTAATGTCATATAAGTTGAAAGGTTGGGGAAAGACGGAGATAAGTGCAGAGGAAGTGAGGAAGCACGCATACGGACATGAATGGATGTGGGGATTCAGACCGCTGTACCGTTTTTACACAATTCACATGCACAGGTTATGATGAAAAATCCCAGGACACCAAACACAAGGTGAGAAATGACATTTACTGAAGACTTGTGACACTTGAGTCAGGCAGGGAAACAAAAAGCCTGTGATCAAAACCGTTAAGGCTTGAGTTGTTCAAAATATTAAAAACTTGTTTTTCTTACAATTATCCATCCTAAGCCTGGGAAATAAACGCTACAATTATCTGTACTGTGTCCCATGCTACGGCACATGCAGGAGTGATTAAGATAATGGAATCGTTTTTTTACATTTCCCGGAGAAACTGACTTTCGTTTGGGAAGTTGGCAGTGGGAGGATTTGACCTTGGAAAACTTAAAAATGGGCACAATTAGCCTCGTGGCGTGCCAGGAAAATGAAATGGATTTCTTTTATAGCCTTGCTACTTCCCCTCTGGAACGCTTCACTTTGCCTTCTCTGGGATGGTGCACAAGCACCCCACCCAAACTACAATATGTCTGGAGTAAAAACCCAGTCCCCACTTCTACGTCAAATTGGCAGGGGTGTAAAGTAATGAATGAACTACTCAAGCTTCTGTAATCGAGTAGCTTTTTAGTGTAGTCTTATTTTACTTTTTGGGTATTTTTACTTAAAGGTGCAGTGTGTAGAATTTTGTGGCATCTTTTAATATTTCTAAGTAAGTTTTGATTAGTATGAAATCCCATGAAAATAACAATCGTGTTTTCGTTAATTAAGATTTAGCCCTTTATATCTACATAGGGAGCGGGTCCTCTTCTACGGAGTCCGCCATGTTGCATTGCCATGCTTCTACAGGATATTCAGTTGGTTGCAATCTGCAACTCGCCGCTTAGTGGAGATGGCACTAAATCATACACAACGCAAGTAGGTTTTGAGGTAAATACCGTACTGCAGAGTATTCAGCTGCTTCTACTATGCTAAATGTATTTTGTACTTTAACTTTGAACAAAAGCATGTGCTAAATGACTAAATGTAAACTTAAATGCTCACCTGAGAGGTAAGGGGGTGCACACAGGCTGGGAGAGGATCAGGGTGTCATATGCCGAGAGCTGAAAGAAACATTTCAGATTATGTTATGTGACCAGCCACAAATGTTATGTTATCAGGCCGCAATTAACACAATAAAAGCCCCTGCCCCCAAATTCTTGCAAATAGAGTTGTAAACAATAGTTTGAACAGTTGGAATACATACATACATATGTGGGGTAAGTGATGGGAGGTGTGCGTGTGTGTGTGTTCACCTGAACGAGGATTCTTGGCCTCTGTGGGGAAGGAAATGACACGTTGTGCATGAAGTGTGAGATGTGCCTGTGAAGAGAGGGAAGACCCACAGAAAGACGGTTTATTATCTTATCTCTTTAGTTCAGGGCTGTGCATACCCTTGGATACACTTTCACTTTCTTTTTTTGCTACTGTAACCCTACAATTTCCCTTCAGGAATTAATAAAGTGTTACATTGTCTTTTTCTTTCTATTTTTTTGTTTCTCATGCTTGTTACTTTACCTGAGTATATTTATTTATATATATTTTCTCAGTATTGTATTGATACCTTAACTGAAACCCTATAATATAAAATCAACAGTATCGTATTATCATACATCTCATCTTATCAGCGTTCGGATGTTATCAGCTGGTCGGCTGCTTTAGCAAGCAGCCTTCTGATGGCTTAGGACTAAAACATCATCCTGAGAATGTCTACGAGAAGGCAGACGGCCGCGGCACGACCAAAACCCTTCTCCAACACCCACACATCGCGGCGGACGCGTTCTGAATCCCCCCCCCCCCCCCCCCCCCCCCTCCTTCCTTCCC
>OOFG01002445.1:0-10283 GCA_900323295.1 Molva molva
GCTTGGTCATGGACATTGTGCATCTGGCCTTGGCTGAGGGAGGCGTCTGTCCAATGTCTACACTGGTTTGTGTGTGTGCACATGAGTGACACTTATTTTCCTTTGTTTGAATACACTCGTGCGTTAGTTTCTCCGAGATCTTCCAGCATACTTCTAAACCTGTCTAATGCGGGTGTTTTGTCTTGGCTCTACAGAACAAGTCTTGGCAGAAGATAAAGACCATGGTTCACTGGTCACCTTTTGTCGTGTCCTTCAAGAAACGCTACCCATGGGTGCAACTGGCCGGCCACGCAGGTACGGTAGAACCCAGCATGAACCGATCCCCTTCCTGTAATGCATGTATGCAAATTAGAACCTTGTTCCCTTGATCTTGAACTCCTCCTCTTCCCCCCCCGTCACCAAGGAAACTTCCAGGAGGGCGAGTACGGCCGGCTGCTGAAGCGCTTCTGCGCGTGTGAGCAGCAGTGTCTCCAGAAGCTGATGGGGGACATCCTGCGCCCCCACGTGCCCGGGTACCACGGGGTGGTGCAGCGGGACGAGCAGGACTACAACCTCATGGATGACCTGCTGGCCGACTTCGACTCTCCCTCCATCATGGACTGCAAGATGGGCAGCAGGTACGTGGCTGTTTGGAAACGGGACCCACAGGGGAGACTTGTGGGGTAGGAGGTCAGATCCCCCCATGTGGGTAAGCTATCGAAGCTCCCAACACGCTCTTTTAAACCTCGCCGTGCCGTCTGCCTCTTAGGACCTACCTGGAGGAGGAGCTGAGTAAGGCGCGAGAGCGGCCACGCCCGCGGAAGGATATGTATGAAAAGATGGTGGCCGTGGACCCCGGGGCCCCTACGGAGCAGGAGAAGGCCCAGCAGGGCGTGACCAAGCCCAGATACATGCAGTGGAGAGAGACGATCAGCTCCACAACCACACTGGGATTCCGTATTGAAGGCATAAAGGTCAGAGGCTGGCCGGAGTTGAGCGTCTTGGCTTTAGCGTTCACCAAACAGAACAAACAGTGCCTGAGGTTTCCTACTTTAGTGTATAAATATTTATCAGTTCAGTATAGGAAGAACCACTGACCAAACTAAACTTGGCAATTCTCTTGACTTTTTGTCCGCATAAACAAAGAGCAGTTGAAATTCTTTCCAAGTACAAAAAGGCAATGGTTCAGAAGATGGCTCATGAATTGGAATATTTGTTTTCTACGTTTGCTAGAAGAGCAACGAAGGGTTCATGTGTTGACGGGTTTGTTCTGGTTGTGTTCTAAACAGAAGGCCGATGGGACTTGTAACACGAGCTTCAAGAAGACCAGGTACATGGAGGAGGTGAAGCAGGCTCTGGTAGACTTTGTGGACGGAAACATTCAGATCCTGGTATGTGTAAGATGTTGAGCAACTGGAATTATACACTCTGTATTTGTTTATTTAAGAAAAGGGGAGGCTGCAAAAAGCCTCTGAACCACTATCTTTAACTGGAAGTGACTAGTAAGATATTTGATCTTGTGACTGGGGATGTGATTAGTAACACTGTCTTTAATGTTTTCTGTTGCCCCTCTTGCTTGTCTTCCTCTGCTAACAGGAGCTCTACCTGCAGAGGCTGCAGGAGCTCCGGTCTGTGTTGGAGAAGTCTGAGTTCTTCAGGACACATGAGGTGAACATCTACGTACAACATTTAACATAACCGTGAACTTGGTGGCACATATATCCATGTGTTTTTCAAATCTGCTAAAGCCTAAAGTGTTAGTCCCTTAAATTATCCTTTAGGAATAAAAGTAAGGCAGAAGAGCCACATATTACAACATATCTAGATAAAACAGTTCAGAACAGTGATGTTATTTACAGTATCTTCCACACCCACGGTGGTTGTGTAATGTGTTCTTTACAAAAGTTGCTGGTTATGTAATTCCAGAACATAGCTTCAAAGATTAGAACACATAAACACGCAAAAGGATCGGATCCAGCACAAAACCTACGCGTCCCCTCATCCAAAACGCACACAAAATGGCTTTGTCAGGGGCATTGTTCCTGTTTCTACATTTCTATAAATGTACTTTTTAACAACAGCCAAGTTGACCCGTCATTCATACTTGCTGAGTAGGATTAGTGCCTGGTTATTTGATTACAAAGTGTCTACATATAATCAAGGCTTGTTATTCAATCACCACAACAAACAGCCGTCAGACTCCCCCGTCTCCCCCGTCTCCCCAGGTGGTGGGCAGCTCGCTGCTGTTCGTCCACGATGCCACGGGAAAGGCCCGGGTGTGGATGATCGACTTCGGGAAGACGGCTCCCCTGCCGAGCCCTCAGACCCTGGACCACAGGACCCCCTGGCAGGAGGGAAACCGCGAGGACGGCTACCTCTGGGGGCTGGACAACCTCATAGACATCTTCAACACAATGCTGCCTCGCTCGCCCTGAGAGCGAGGCAAGGGGATTGTTATCTTATTATGGCGGGACCATGAAGAGGCCTCATGCTACTGGTGTCTACTGGGAGATGATGGACACCAAAGGCTGGGGTGTTCTCACGTTCCCGTGGAAACGAGGTCAGAGATGGGGCATGAAGAACACGGCTGGGGTCATATAGATGGAGAGCCCGGCACTTTGGGATCACATACATTTTTTTTGGTATACGAACGCCACAATGGCACCTTCTTTTTACTCATACCGGTCAGCGCTGGGGTGTGGCCCCCCGCTGTGCCCACCCTCTACGCCCAGACATGTGCTGGTTGCTGGAGCTCGAAGGAAGGGGTGTGACCGTATGTGGCTTTGTGAGAACCAGATGAGGGCAGAAGGTGTAGACGAGCATGAAGGAAAGCTGTTTCTGCTTCCAGTCAATATTGACGTGCTGAACTGAACGCCTTTTTGTTGTGCAAACATTTGACTCGACGACTCCTCTGCTTCAGCTCCCTCTGTTGGTCAAAAGTGCGTATGACATGTAGGGAAAAATGGACTTCATTAAGTCATTATTTTTTGACCGTGGCCTTCATGAAGCATCAACTTTATTTTTGTCATGGGCCACTTCTGTCTTTTTTTTATAATTTTTTTGTATAAGCGACACTAAAACACTGGTAAACAATCAGTCAAGTAACCCAGTGCATAGTCTGTAAATACACTATTATTTAAGTATTTGCCTTTATATTGTCTTAGCCGGTTGGAAATATTTGTGCCTAATCATTTTGACCATTCCAATATATTTCCATGCGTTTTTCCAGGTAATAAAATCCAAGTACAAAACAAGTATTTACTTCCAAAGCTAACCATACTATGAGTGAAAACTAGAAGTGTTGTAACTGTTGTTTTATGGCTAATGCAAAGATGATATCTGGACTGTTTTCTTTTTATATAATTCGTGGTGTGGTGTACAGCTTTAGCATTCTTGAGTAAATTGCACTATGGATCTTTACTAAGCCATTGAACAAAGCAAGCGCTGCCTTTACTGTATTGTAATACGTAATTACAAATACATTAATCAGCTGATCGGGAGATAAGTTTGCAGTTTTTCAGTTTGGTTTAATTGATATTGGATTTGCTCAGAACTGATGAGGTGGAATATAGTGGTTAAACTGGAACAATCGGATTCAACTGTTAAGGCTTTATGGGACATTTAGCCTAAAATTCTAACTGGAAAATACATTTTGTGTAGTGTCTTGGCGATGGTGTAAAATATAAGTAGTCAATTCAGTGCTACAACCCTGACTCGGATATGCAAAGGTTTTTTAATTTGTATAGTCTGTGAAAAGTTGATGGTTTACAAAGATGGCCCAAATGTGGCGATATAATTTTCTCTATTTGGAATCTTTAAGGGGCGAGATATTCCATGATTGGAATGTGTGGGAACATTCCCGTCCCGCATCTTCCTACAGACTGAACCTGGACGTGTCTGGCAGCACTGTGTTCAGGTGTAGTTCTGCTTTGTGTAGATACGTGAACTGCGGTACCAAATACAAAGGGCCCCGCCCAACACAATGGAGGAACTGGCATACTGGGAGGAATCCAGTTTCTCTCTGGGAACTCCCCACCAAGCACACACTGAAGACCGGGGAACATTGAATGTTTACAAAGTATTATCTTTCCTATCCACTTGTGGTTTATTTCTGTGATTTATGACTAACAAACGACCAAGTTTTCAAACAGTGTTGAGTGTGTGGGAGAACTGGGCTTAAGGGTTTGTGATCTTAACTTTGTGTAACCATTACCTATGTGCTGTATTTTTTAGGGCAGTGACTTTTAAAGGGACAAAATATACATAATTGTGAATTGATTAGATCTCTGCTTTGTATAGGCTGAAATAAACTGGAACTTAAAAGATGTCTCATCCCCATTTATTGTGAATTAACCATATAGTCAGTGATAATTCAATCATTCAGCCAAAACCTTTTTAAAAAAAAATAAAAATTAACTGTTTTTTCTCCCAATAGAATCACAATATTGCATTCATACCTTTTTAAGAGTTGTAAAAAATAACATCTCTTGACCCTTTGTCAGAGCAAATGGTTTGGCAGGGATTAGAATCGTCATTTAGCATCAGAACCAAGGCACAGATCCTGTTTGGTTTGGGCCCCATAAGCCACTGAACCGGTGACCTCAGTGATTCCAGTTAACTACGCGGACGCATCGCGCTACGATCACACGGCCGCATCGGCCCATCTGGTTCAACTCTCATCGCCGGTCCGACCGCACACTTCACCGGAGAGCAGCCCGTCTGCTCACCGAGTCTGAGTCTTTGTGTGGAGCAGCACCACCTGTCCTGCTAGCCCAGCCCATACTCCACCCTCAGGTAAAACGTACCGGGCCCCGTCACTCGTCCTCTTGGGGTCCATCTCCTTGAGCTGGCCATTGCTCTGGGCCACCGTGTCCAAACGCCACAGCTGGTAGCGTAGGCTCTTGCCCTGTTTGGCCAGGATGTAGACTTCTCTGGCGCCCGTGGGAGGGTGGGGGGAACCGGAGCTGGTAGGCAGGTGGAGCCAGGGTAGGGTGGGGTCCGGCTGAGTGTGATCTCTGCACACGCTGTCTACCCCAAGGAGAACCCCTGGAGGAGATGCTTTATGTTAGCCAGAGGCTACAATGATGGCAACTCTCCCCATTTCTAAACCAATAGCTAAACGTAACCATCCCCAACCATAACCATTCAGAAATGTATTCCTAAGTGCAAAAATATGAACCTTTCTGGAATAAAGTCTTTGCTTGGATTTTAGCTCACGATCTAAAAGGCATTGACCCTCCAGGTACACCACATGAGAATCAGCCAAGTTGAGTGATCTGTCTGCTCTGTGCTAACCAGACTTACCGGAGGCCACTGCCCAGTGGGCCTTGTGGCCACCAAGTTGGCACGGCTCATGGTTGAAGTCCTCATCGTATCTGAACACAAGGTCAAGGAATCCCCTTCTACTCACTCAGCTAACCTACATCAGAGGGAACATGTCTACTATGAGGTCACTTCCTGAACACCTCTGTTTAATCCAGAGTGTTCTACAGCCGGCGGCGAGAAGACTTCCCGCTCAAGGACGCCAACACAGGTAGTCTGCAGACGTTGTGGGATCGAACCCAGATCCTTTTTGGCTGGGATCCGGTCGCACTAGCCTCTACACTATCCGTCCACACATTCATACCTTCAGGAACGCACAACCATCGTATGTGTGGGTGCAGGAAGGATACGGGATGAGGACGGGCTTTCCATCGCACACGTGTGCAACGATTGTTGAGGCGTTGGCTCCACTCATCCCTCCCGTCAGGAGGTCGGTCCCACAGGCACACACCTCCTCCGCCAGCAAGGCCATGTCCCGGGCTGGAGGAAGGGGTCATGAGTCAATCCCGGTGACATCATCAGCATCGTACAGTCGATTTGTGGCGGGACCGGACCTTTACCTGAAAACATTTCCCCTTGTAGGGTGTACCCCCTTTTCAACGCCGTCTCAACGATAGTCTCCATAGTGACGCGGCGCATGGGCTGACACAGGTGGGCCGCCATCCACAGAGCCACCAGACCGCACCTGAGGACCAGGAAGAGGATCACACCGTGCATCACGGACAACGACCGACACAGAGAGCTCCCCAGCGGTGCCACTGGTGTAGAACACCTCGAGCACTGTGGCTGATATCTCGTGAAAATGGCATTGACTTACTGTGGGCCATCTTGTATGAGGGACGGCACGTATTTGTTAAATATTATCCACTGGAGGTCTTTCCTAAAACTGGACCAGGGAAATACAATGATGTGAACATCTGTCGAGTGTATATATATATATTCATCTTTAATATTTTGGACCGTGAACCTCTGGAAATCAACCTACTACTGACCTACTCTCCCTTTGACTAAGCAGCAAACGGGCTTCGGCGTGGTCGCCCTCCACAGCCTTCCTGCCTTCTGCTATGGCCAGATATAGCTTCTTCTTGGTGGGTTGTAAATCTTTGGGAGCTGGGGGTGGTGGTGGTGGTGGTGGTGGTGGCATGGGCACTTCCATCGACGTTTTTAGTAATTCCTGGGGCTCGACTGAAATTACTAAAGTCTACATGTTGCTATATATTCAGATGAGCCAATGACTGCATTGACTTTTTCACCCATGGAGGTTGTATGACTAGCTTAAATGGCTAAAACTTACCAACCGGGAGTTTATAAGTGTTTAATCCACAGGGATATTTAGCTTCATTCCATAGTCAATCTGCCATCTGTTATGTCATGTCCCAAATGCGACCTAACTCCCTGTCACAATCATTATACACAATAAGTACAATAGTTCACCATTCTTATTGTGCGAAACAAGCCAACGCTGTTGTTATAACCATATTTGGCAGCTTCCTGCTCAACCAATGAAAACTTGAAACGGGACTTGGAACGTACCAATCGTAGTCTCGTTTCTATCTGTATTTACGCGAGATTTCAAAGTGAGATTTTAAGTTAAGTGTGTCGTTTCATTCATCATAGCCTCAGTGGTTTCTTGTGAACGCGGTTAGTTTCAAAAACGTAAGTATTTTTGTTTTAAATTTGAAGGTAAGTTGGCAACGATGTTCTTTTAGGATTCATCCGCACATGTTCGATGTGTTCTAACAGAATACTATCAACAATAGGTACCAAATAGAAGCGAGGAGCGAGGCTAACTAGTAGCCTGGTGGTAGCTCACATGCTCACACGCTCACACCAGCTCCACGAAACGGCTCAGTTGGAAACCGTTTCTGAGTTGTATCTTGTCCGTTTCAAATATCTTGTTTAGGAGGAGAGGATGGCTGCCCCGGACGTACGACTCAACCATACAATCTACATCAACAACTTGAATGAGAAGATCAAGAAAGATGGTACGTTCCAGTCTCCATAATCAGGGGCGGCGGGTAGACTTCAGAGCGAATGTTCCACGGAAAAAGCTAAGGATGTTTTCTTTTTTACAGAGTTGAAAAAGTCCCTGTACGCCATCTTCTCGCAATTTGGACAGATCTTGGACATTTTGGTGGCGCGGAACCTAAAGATGAAGGGCCAGGCCTTTGTTATATTCAAAGAAGTAAACAGCGCCTCCAATGCACTGCGGTCCATGCAGGGATTCCCGTTCTACGACAAGCCCATGGTACGTCCGTCCAATTCTAGTGCATTTACCAGTGCGCCTTTTCAAGATGCGTCTACAAAGCGAACGCGGTGTTAAGTTTGGAACATGATTGTGAATCCCGGTGATATCTGTGGTTAATCATGCTCTGGTATGTGATGCCCCCTTCAGCGTATCCAGTATGCCAAACTAGACTCTGACATCATAGCCAAGATGAAGGGGACCTTCGTGGAGCGCGACCGGAAGAAGGAGAAGAGAAAGGTCAAGGGGGCCGAAGGTGCCGGAGCCAAGAAGGGGGTACCGGGAGCCGCAGTGCCCTTGGGCCCGGGGGTGGCTGGTGCCATGCCGGTTAGTAAACCTACCCCAAAACACTGGTTCAAAAGGCAAATCTATGACCAGGAACCATTTTAAGAGACTAATTGCCTTTTTAAAGGAAGGTTGGCTTAAGTAAGCTAATTATGAAGACGATGAAGGTTACTGGTCAAACTGTTGAAATGCTTTGGCCAATGGCAGTGGAGGGACAATCCAAACGCTGACGTGTATGGTCGTGGTTTCACTCAGCACACGCAGAACGTCGAGAGAGTAGGATAAAAGAGAAGAGTGGGACGCACCATTTTGCATATTGGCGGCTCTCCCTGCATACTTTCCACATGTCCCTTCCATGGCTCCTGTGTTTGACTGGAAACACAGACAATGCATGTTCTTCATGGCATGAATCAAATGGATTCATGCAAACTTTCTTCCGCTCAATGTTCCTCCTTTCCTATATCCTAAGTCCATGGCTGTGTTGCTTAAGAGCTCCCTGGCAACCGGTGTGTAACTGCGGCCTGGTCCCCTAGCCTGACCCGGGACAGAACAGAGAGCTCTAACAACCAGCTGCCGATTTGCATACAGCAGCACTGACCCGGTGGCCGGCTGGAATCCAACCAACCTCTAAGGAGACCACTAGAGGAGTCCTGGCTTTGGCCTGGTGTCACTGGAAGAGATGGTGTGGTCCGTACGCTGTCTCACTGAAATGATGCAGTTATGAAGGCAGTGCGGGTGTAGAGACGGTGTATGCAGGATGCACCTCTTTCTGTGGGGTTTCCAGATATCTTGTGCACATAGCAGCCTTACGACCATTGAAATAAACAGAATACAACCAGTTCCTCCTGCACCACCCTCTGCTCACGAACCGCCTTTTATTAGAACCTCCACCCGGGGTGGGTACGGCTTATCAGAAACATGCACAACCATAACTGAGAGGTTAAAGTGGTCATGCACACACATGGCACCCTGCTGGCTGAGGGCAGAGCTTCTCAAGGCCAAGGTGTGTGGAAAGGCCTGGGATGGTGAGGAGCATCTTCTGCATCCCATCAAAATGAGCTGAAGACATTTATGGGCCTTATTCAAAACTAGGTCAAGTGCCTTTTTGGCCCGTTTTTTTTGTGCAGGTCTAAATTGGGTATTTTGAGATAATGCATGTCAATACCATGCGTTCACAAACAGATACCAAAATTGGGGACAAACAGGATTCAAAGTCGATCAAGTTATAAAAAACATTTGCATTATCAACATCTGAAGCCTGCTTGATCTTTAGGTGCAAGTGGAGACTTCAGCCGCAGTTTTGCCACAAGGTAACCAAATGTTTAAACCCAATATTGACATGCTAATTTTAAATATGTTTTTGATCTGCAACAGTGAAATAAGGCACCAAGAGTGAAGTCTGGATGCATCTTTAGTGTCAATTGTGATGTTGGAAAAACATTCAGGACAGCATTCAAATGCATAACCCCATTTAATAACATCTAGATTTAAAAAAAGTTTCGGTAAGAGCAGTTTTCTTTTGCAGTGAAGCCATTTACAATGTTTTGATATTATGGATTACAATCCATATACCTTTGTTACAATAAATCAAACTCAATGTGGAATGGTGTAAATTGGGTCTTTAGCGCCATCTGCTGGAGAAGAGCCAACTAATAAATAATGCTTTTTAAAATTAAATTACAAAAGAAACACGTCGATCTCAGATACAAATAAGTTTATTTAAAAACAAAAGCTCCAGGTTCAATGTCTGGTAAACCAGACTCTGGGTGCAATGCTTTATGACAAACATGTTAAAAAGGAATGAACATCAAGTTGCCTTAATATTATGTTTAAAAGAAAACAAACTCCCAAATTGTTTTATTAATAGTGAAAACTAAACTTTAGGTTTTACCATCTCTGATGACCCTATGCAAACGTGATCAAGCCCCGTGCAAATAAGTCTACAGCGATCCCATGGCAACTTGATGCAATGAATACTTACGCTCAATATCCAAGACTTGTGGAAGTTATCTGGGGTCTCACCCAACCACTGCACTAACAGGCCCTAAACGAAGACCCCCCATCGGGCCGTGCCTCGGCAGAGTGTCTGTGTGTGTCGGCGGACTACTTCTTAGCAAACGAGATCTTCATGGCGTTGGTCTGCGTGATCTTGAAGCCCTGAAGAGCATCTCGCGCAGCGCCCGCCTGCACGTCGTTATCAAACTCCACGAAGGCGATGTCGTGACGCCCGGGTACCAGACGCACCTCCTTGAAGCCCGGGAACCTGTGGGAGGGAGAGATTAACGGGCCGCAAGAGGGAACCAAGAGGAGGCATGAAGACCATCACAGCAGGGGGTACTGACTGGTTGAAGAGCATGGACAGCATGAGTTCGTTGGTCTCCTCGGGCAGGTTGGTGAGGAACAGGATGTGGTTGGGAGGGTTCTCTGCAATCTGGAACGATGAGGAGCAGTG
>OOFG01002447.1:0-10543 GCA_900323295.1 Molva molva
GGAGTTCCACAACTATGGGTCAGGCCTAGCGGGCGTCCTCCAGGAGGGAGAGGTAGAGAGAGGACTGCAGGAAGCGGGGGTAGCAGTCTGCGTCCAGGAGGGTGTAGATGCGCTTCTGAGCGTGGACCAGGGAGTTGTGCGAGGGGGCCTGCAGAAGCTGGAGGGTCAGTTCCCGGGTCTTGCTGTCCAGGTTCACCTGTGAGGGGGAGAACAACCGGAACAACATGCATCTGTTAGGATGAACAACAAGTGTGTATTTGAAGAAGGAGAAAGAAGAAGACTGGAGAACACACAATTGAACAGGAAGGGGCCCTGTAAAGCGGGTAGGCCTGTACCTCGCGTGGGGAGCCAGGCTGGATGTAGGTGTTGCAGATGTCCTTGGCCCTCCGTTGCAGGCTGAAGTTGTTGGAGGAGTGCTGGTACTGCCCACACGCCAGGTAGAACTGCAGGTTCTCCTCGCTGAACTCGGAGCGCAGGAATGCTCCAAACACAGACACACCCTCTGTTATAAATACAAAGTTGAAATGAATAGTGTTTTCCTCTCCCACCAGGTCTTGAGGCCGTCATCGTGATAAAGACCTCAAATATCTTAATATCTCGACATCCACAACGAGCGCTTTGTTGGTGGGTTTACCGTTCTTTTGACAGGTGATTGTATGGAGGGGGGCAGAGACATCGATCACCACAACAGTCACACTTCAAACAAGAAGCTATACTAAGACAATGGGAGTGTGCAGTCGGAAAATGTGGGCCAGTGCCAACACGTCAAAAAGTATACAAAATAATTGATTTACAACTCAGATGATAAAACAATTAAATAGTAATATTGAATTGTTGAAAGTGACTTCAGGTTAACATTTCATTTCAGTTCCATGATCCAATTCATATTATTCAAGGTTACTGGCATCAAGAATGTTCCTACACATTACCACTTTCTACGTGGATTATGGATTATTATTATTATTGGATACCAATTTTAAGGTGCACAGGTTAAAGTAACAAATTACATATTGTCCTAACAAGAGGAAAACACATTCCTAAAGCCATAGTTGCAAAACCAGCTCCTATATAAACAGTATAAGAAGCAGATTTTGTTTTATTGGGGGTCCACCCTTTTCGGACCACTAGACAATGAAGATACAACACAGGAACTTGGCTGAGGAGGAACTAGTTTCATAAAAAATTTCCATAGTTTCCCAATGATGCACCGTTAGTTCCCTTTTCCTAAATGTCACATGTTTCGAAGAGGTTGTTTGCCAGGAGTGTGCTGAGCCACTTCTCTGTACTGGCACTGATTTATGATGGCTGTATGTTTACCATGTGCTCTATTCATAGCCAACAGCCTCTGAGAAGCTGACCAACACACACCATTCATTTGTATTGCGTAGCACACAGGAAGCGCAGTGACGGCCGCTAAATCATCTTGATGACCCTTTACTATTTCAGTCATTTTGGTAGGAGACCCTTTTAATCCCAAGTATTCTGGGATCCAGCAGTCCTTAAATGTTACAGCAGAACTTCTGGGGCGAGACGGCTCAGAGCCTGGGCCGGAAACCAAAACCCACGAGAGGCAGAGTTACGTCTTGTTTCCTGTTTCGTTAACTAATTTGCATGAGTGGATGAAGATTTCAGAGGGGATTTGAGTACATGTATTCCTACAGTGGCAGGTCTACACGGTGTTGATTTGAAACCTTTACAGACACCTTTTCTAATAACGGTGTTGTCCCGGACAGGATGTTTTAGCTTGTCTTACCACCGGGAAAAGTTTATATTGCTGGCCGAGTTTGTTATTCGCTGGCAATTATGCGCTTACAGATCCCCACCTCCAGCTACATGATTGGTCAAAAATCGAATATGCATGTCTGATTTGTGAGACTAAGTCCCGAGCGACTCAGAGACACGGCTGAAGACAGACTCTGGCCCTGCGTCACGCTCAAGGATGCTCACAGGTGAGGCTGACGACGCTGCACATCGAAAGTGGGAACCTTTGACCTAGGATCCCGAACAAGCCAGACCAACCTGCCCCTATGCATATGACATCACAGGGAAAATAACTAAAAGAAGGCTAGGATGGTTTTCATTCATATTCAATGGTGAACAGAAAACGTGAGATCATGAATTGTACTGAATTACTCAATAATTAGGCAATAGTTTTCTTCCGTTTTCTTCAATCTCTCATCGTCCGAGCTTACCTCGACTGGCCAGCAGGGTGTTCAGCGATTGGGCCCATTTCTGCAGCTCTTCCACACTGAATCTCACCCCCCCGCTGTGACCCACTTGACTCCACTGGCGCATAAAGCGAAGACGAGACCGCCTCTCCTTGGCACTGCAGAGAAGGACCACAAGCAATCAAGCCGTGTCCATTGAATTGGCTTTGGCACCAAAAGGTGAGCGTTGACCACAAGGTGCCATCCCAACAACATGAATCAATCTGCGTGTATCCTTTTTCTTCTCAACAGTGATTATAGCACCGTAGATTGCTCAATTGTAAGAGGACCTTTGGAAAACAAGATTCCTTAATCACAATAGCAATCTCAAATGACTGGAGACGCCTACGGTGGTATTCTCTTTGATAGGCCTACCTGTCTTGTTGGTCTGCTTGGCTTAGATTGGAGTTGGACGAATGAGGACTCTGGAAATGACACAATGACAAATGTCTTGCTGAATAAAAACCATGTTCCACATCATTTCTTACAAAGGTCTATAGGTTTTGCATCAAACACGCACACGCACACACACACGCACAGTTAACTTATCAAAAATGTAATTAGTTAATTTACCGGTTCAAACAAACTTTTTATGTGAAGTTTGGCAGCAGACAATTTCGCCTTCGCGCGCACACGGTGGTGGTGCGATTTTAAGGAGAGGTCCGACGTCGTTGAGGGAGTGCGCTGGTCGTCCCTCTCCAAGCTCCCGGTGCTGCTTCCTTGGGAGGCGGGCGCCAGCTGGCCGTCGCTGTAGGCCCGGAAGCTCTCGCCCATCGTCCCTACTCCCAGGTAGTCCATCTTCCGCTTGCTCAGCTCCATCAAGTCCTCCACGCTGACGCTGAGCTCCTTGGTCAACGTTGCCACGCCGCCGGTACTCGAACCCAGTTCTCGGATGATCGGGGGCAGCGTCGCGCACCTGGCAGGTTCGGAGGGGCTGGGTTGATGCGTGTAGGTGCCCGACTCCCTGTTAAGTACTGGGGGGTCTTTCAGCTGGATCCTTCGCCAAGGGATAACGTCCAGGTCCAAGAGGGACCCCTCGGAACTGAACCTCCGCATGGTGCTTTCAACAGATTGCGGTTCAGAATAAATGAGTGAAGGCGAAGGCTCGAAAGAGAAAATGCGCTCTCGGTGAGAAAGCGAAGAAATTGTTTCAAATGTCTGTTCTGTCTGAGGACCACAATGAACCACAAAAAGCAAGCAGATTAGAGAGACAGAGAGGAGGGGGTATACAATTAGAGAAGGAGATAAAAAGGTCACACACAGCAACACACTGAACTGGCAACATCTACACGACACACCTCGGAAAAGAAAAAGGCATTGATGTGGATCTCAAGTCAAAGGGAATGGTTTTGCTGACACACTTTTATAAATACACATTATCCATACCCCATAGCCTATCACCTTTTACTTTAGTTTCATGTTTCAAAACAAAGTCTGCGCTCACACTGGACATCAAAGCCTTGGATATGTAAATATTTCGACGCGTGGTGAGCGGATAACAGCCTAAGGTTACAGATTGAGTACAAGAAGTGCCTACCTTGAGGTCGTGTTATTTCTCAGGCGTCAGCGGTGTTGCTACTTTGAACCAACGTTACATAGTAACAGTTTCACGAGTTTAGCGCTTTCGCTAAGAAAACACCCCTGCAACGACTCTGCGACTTTTTCTAGTGGTTTGGTTTATACACAATGGCTCGATGTCTTATTGATATCCCCGGAGTGCGTTCATTATTGCACCAGGGAAGTTCTTGTGACATGAAGGCGTCATACGGACGCCACACCTTCCCTTGGGTTTCAACTTGCCCGTCACCGCTTGAGGGCCGCCTCTGGCACGCAGTGTCTTCATTATTCATTCACTACATTGTAGGTGTGTCCGAAAGACAAGGAGACTCCACACCGCTATTAAAATACCTTTGGTAAAGATAATTTGGGAAATCTGTCTCCCCTCCTCCCCTCTCCTCTCGGAGACGAGAGGAGAGGGGAGGAGAGGAGGGGAGGGGAGGGGAGACGAGTGGAGAGGGGAGGAGGTGTTACAGGGAGTCGACCCAACTTTCCAAGCAGGCAAATCCAGTAGTAGGCATGGGGTCAATAACCCATGGCTCTAGACTAGGCCTATACTTGGCTCTTTCAGTGATATCAAAATTGTATTAAACACAACATATTGTATACCATACCATAATCTACAAGAAGATAATGAAATACCAGAAAAGGCAATTTGACAAAGAATCATTCTTTCCAGCCTAAATGGTAATTTGCAATCAATGACTATCTTCCCTAAAAAGGCTGAATGATAATACAATAATGATAGTATAATAATGTAACTTGACATTTTCAAGTAATGGCTTTTTTTATGGCAACTTTCTTTTTCACGGTTTGAGTCCCGGGTGGCTGCACAAATCTCTCAGTGTGCACGCATCACTCCAGCCAATCATCACTGACACACAATCGACTTCACACTGTCAATCATGCTCCACCTCTCACACACCAAACCACTCTGAAGACAACCAAAAGTCTCCCACATTACACAGATGAACACCACACAATATTATTACACATTTCCCATTCTATATCCTACAATTTATTTCATCCCACTCATATAGCATTCAGGCCTGGGTGTACTTTGCCTGCATTCAGAATTAAACACTTTGTGCATTCCAATCTATGAAGCAATTTTGCCGGTTACTCTGGTAGGCTGGTGACGTATATGTGTCTATGCAGGGGAGACATCTTGATCATGTCTTTTTACAGTCGAGTGGCATGCGGCTCAGGAAGTAGAGCAGGTTGACTGGTAACCGGAAGGTTGCTAGTTTGCTTGTCCTAGCTGAGTGTCGAGGTGTCCCTGAGCAAGACACCTTACCCTAACTGCTCCTGACGAGCTGGCTGTTGCCTTGCGTGGTTGAGTCTGCCGTCAGTGTGTGTTAATGGGTGAATGTTAGGTACTGGTTGGAAAAGTTCTATATAAATGCAGTCAACTTAAACTTCTTTTTTTTATGTTAAAGGTTATTCCTGGAGAACATGATATGCAGGCCCATCCCCTTGACACACTTTGTCAACAGTTATTTTGGTTATTATAGATGAACTGCAAGATCAGTGACCTCTTCTCCTCTTCTTGTCTACCTAATGATAGTCAACCAACAATCACCCTAACCTCAATGATTCACTATTCATCATTAAATTAACATCCCTAAAAATATAATTATATATTTTATATTTTATCATTAGGTCTACCTAATGATAGTCAACCAACAATCACCCTAACCTCAATGATTCACTATTCATCATTAAATTAACATCCATAAAAATATAATTATATATTTTATATTTTATCATTAGGTCTACCTAATGATAGTCAACCAACAATCGCCCTAACCTCAATGATTCACTATTCATCATTAAATTAACATCCATAAAAATATAATTATATATTTTATATTTTATCATTAGGTCTACCTAATGATAGTCAACCAACAATCGCCCTAACCTCAATGATTCACTATTCATCATTAAATTAACATCCATAAAAATATAATTATATATTTTATATTTTATCATTAGGTCTACCTAATGATAGTCAACCAACAATCGCCCTAACCTCAATGATTCATTATTCATTCATCATTAAATTAACATCTATAAAAAAATATATATATATTCGAATTCCAATAAGCGTAATGGAATATGTTTTATGAGTGGTCGAAAATTGTATATTAAGACTTTTTGTAAGTCTACCTAATTCTTTAGTAACAGCACAAAAAGCGCTCAGGCATTTGAATTGGACAATATGTATGCTGGGTCCTCACAGCGTTTAGTTGCGGCGCACAGGGGAAGCCTGCAGCCAGTGGAATACTGTATTTCATGTCCTCTCGTTAGCATATTAAATCGATGCTTTTCAGGCGAGACGCTTTGTGACAACTAAAAAACGAACTTATTTTCACATCTTAAAGACGTAAACATTTTCCAGTGGAGATTAGCCGTAGCTAGTTAGCTTTGTTTGCCTCCCACTAATTGGGATTAGCTCACTATAGCTAGCTAGCTAGCTAGCCAACAAGCTAACAACAATAATAACAACCACCACCAACAAGCTAACAACAATAATAACAAATCACCACCGCACGCTTCGGATTTAGGCATAACGGATATACGGACACGGGTAAAGGTAGACTTTTTTTTCAACGATTGGGGTTTTCAACGTTTGGGTCAAGAGCTTGATTTGTGCGGCCATTCTACACAACCGCACAACGCATCTTGGACCTGTTATCTCGACACTGTTCAAGAAATATGGCCGAGTCAAGTGCCTCTATTGAGGTCACGGTCAAGACGCTTGACTCTCAGAGTAGGAGCTACAAAGTCGAAGGCGAGGTAATGCAATTTTACATTGTGACATTTGTGTTTCGGAAGTAGATGTGTAGATGTACTAAGTCCGCGTCATGTGTCTTGAGGTGTCTGTGTTTTTAATGAAACCCCCCATGTTGTCTTTGCCATCAGTTGACAGTGAGAGAGTTTAAGGAACACATTGCCACATCTGTCGAGATTCCGGTTGATAAACAGAGGCTGATCTACCAAGGAAGGGTGTTGCAAGATGAGAGAACATTGACTGATTACAGTAAGTAAGATTTACACGCTAATTATAGACCTGCTTATCATCGTGCCATTTTGTATTGCATACTAGGTATTAAAGAGTAAAATTAAATCCTAAAATCAAGCTTAAGGGCAAGGGCAGTCTCTTGCTTTCTGATTGGCTCAAATCGTACAACGTGCCACTGTAGCAGTAATTGTGTTTGGTCGTTTTTGAACAAATATCTGACACATACTATAGTGGCTTATAAAATAAAATGTAGAGATTTAAAGCTTAAAGGCTAGTGGCTGTTTTTCCCACCGATCTTTAATGGACCCTCAGATGTGGATGGAAAAGTGATTCATTTGGTGGAGCGGGCGCCTCCCCAGCCAGGCTCCTCCGGGTCTGGGGGTGGCGGGTCGTCTGTGGGTGGAGCAGATACGGGGCCCACCACCAGCCACTCCTCCACCACCACGCAGGGCATACCTCATGACCGCAACGGGAACAGCTACGTAATGCTGGGGACCTTCAATCTCCCCGTCAACATCATGGACCCGCAGCAAATACAGGTGAAGATCAAACCCGCCTTTCTATTCCAGCGTCGATGGCGTTATCTCCCCTAGCCCACGTTGTCATGGTGACTCTGATTGTTTATGCGATTATTAAAGAGCCCACTATTTCAGCTGGAATTGGAGCACTATGAGATTTAAAGAAATGTGCTTTGGGCTGAGAGTTCTAGGAAGGAGGGGGGCGTGTTATCCCCATGGTTACGGCCCACGGTATATTTGTGATACTTTTTTAGTACCGTCGTTGTGTATGAGCGTTATAATGAGCAATGTTGTATATGAAATGCGCCCCACACCGTAGCGTTATACTATAGGTGTCCGGGAATCCTGACCCTCACTCGGACGCGGACATTAAATACATCGCTGCTCAGACGGAACTTCACCATCCACACACACCGTGGTGTAATACAATAAGTGTCCGAAAAGCTCAACTTTCTGTCGGACGCCGCAGTCAACCGCTGCCCAGACAGAGCTCCACACGTCCACACAAACCGCGCCGCCGGTGCCCCTTGGTCGTGACGTCTGAGTGCCTCGGAAAAGGCACTCAGATGTCACGAAAAGAATGCCGCCTGCGTTCGCAGCAGAGTGGAACGTTCACATAGTGTTTTGGGGAGAATGGCAAAAACATAGGATTTTACCCCTTTGTTCTCTTAATTAGTTTTCAGATTTCAGTAACAATGATAAAATGACATAGATTACTATGTTGACGATCATATAAGACAAATGACAAAGTTAAAATAAAAAATAAAACGTTTTTGGGTTCACTGGTTTTGCATGCTGTGCAAACTTAAAGTGAAACATCATATTCGACAACATGATCCCAGCTATGCAAAATTGGCTCCATGAGTAATGTCCTTTGGAGCAGCATCTTTTTCTGTTGTAAAGAAAACTGTTTAATGGAGGATTTCTTGCTGCCCAGATGTCAGTTCAGCAGATGATGGCTGGAGTTGGAGAGGCAGGGAGGACCCGTGTCAGCACCAACACTGGGGTGATTGCCGAGCATTCCCAAACATCGAGCAGTCAGTGATTATCGGATCACTGCATTCATTGTTTTTCCTTCTTGGTCCACATTTTTTCAAACCCTTGAACAAATTGTTTCCTCGCAGAGCAACGGATCGGTAGACGTGCACATCAACATGGACCAATCGGTTCAGAGTGAGCCGAGGATGCGGCTGCAGTTGGCTGAGAACCTGCTGAGAGATGCTCAGGCTTTGATGGACAGGCTGGAGGTAGGACTGCAGCGCCGCACCAAGCTCTCACACCATCACAATCTTCTAGCAAGTACATTTGAACATACAAGGAAAATTACTTGGTGAGGTTGGTGCATAAAAGGCTTAAAGCGACACGATCTAAGTGTAATATTAACAAAATATTAGCAATATAATATATTAAACATTTTTACAAACAAAATTATTAAGAGCTATAAATTAAGAGGCAATGAGAGGAATAAATGCTATGAAAAGGGTATGAGGCGTGTACACCATAATTAGAATAAATAAATATAGATTAACGTGTCTATCTACACAGGTTCATTTTACACACATTGTTTTAGATTTGAGCGTTTCAAGGCGTCTCAGAAGTGAAATCTGTCTTTCACTCATGGTCAGGAATGCATTTGGCCTCATTGGCAGTAAAGTGTGAAGACTTAGGCGTTCCTGACCACATTCTAAACCTATGGGATCATTTGTGAGCCCACGTTGCAATAGAAAGATAGCCATTCAATTATTCTATAATTCGCTATTCAACATATCAAGTGAGCTGATTAAAACAACATTTGGACACAAATCATTTGGATTCTGAGTGCCAAGACAACATGGCTGAGATGATGTTTGTGGTCATTTGCATATTGAGGTACTACGATAAATAGGCATAGGTGTGATATATTGAATTATGTTTTATCAAGACACCAAATATCTGGATCTTTGATTCTTGTATTAATCTTGTCTTTGTTTTAAGGACTTGTAGGCTTCACATAACAAAGTGTCTACTGTCAGTTTTTTCTAACATGGATATCATTTCCACTTCGGTTCTTTTTCCTTGTACAGCAAATGGTAAATACAATAGTCAGCATATGACTATTGTAGTAGTCATCAATGTCAACATATCAGATCGATAATATTGTTGTCATATGACTTTTGACAGTATTGCACTATTCTGGTTTGGATAAGCGACACTAGATCTGAGACTAAGTTGTGTGTTGGTTCTGTGAGTTAATCTCCCAACATGTTTGTTTAGGGTCCGCCCAGTGATGCGGCCTCTGCACCAGGGCCAGATGTGTCCCAGCCCTCCTCCGGTGCCACGGCTCCAACTTTGCAGCCCATGGACACCACCACTCTGTCTGCCCCTGCTCCCTCCTCATCATCCTCTTCATCCTCCACCCAAACAGAGGCTCCACCCCATCCTGGCTCCAAGTAAGGCAGTGCCAGAAATAACTCCTCATTCAGTTTCAACCTCATTACAGAAGGTCCAAAGGCAATGTAATTACCTTGGAAATGATCAAATCGGTTACACTTTGGGTATTAGCATTGCTAGTCATACATGGGTTTAAGTTCCCCTTCTTCTTTCTTGTAATTAATGTACACGCTAACATCAACCCAGTAGTCCAGTTGCTCCTCATGTCCTAGGAAGCGTGTTGTCTGGAAGAAAAGTGGGAGAGCAGACCAAAAAAGGGATGTCTTGTTTCCCTCTGGTCTCCAGTCATCCGAGCCCAGCAGAGTTTGTGGAGGTGCTCTCTGAGGTTAGGCGGGTGGAGGAGAGGCTGCGACCGTTCATCGAGAGAACCCACTCCATCCTGGGAACAGCCACGCTGGCCGACTACAACAACAACGTGAGGATGGGTTTCTGTGTCCTCCATGGTTATGAGGAGCTGTCAGCGCCCGGTCTCAGGACCTGCTCCCTCTCAGGCTGTTTGGACTCCTTTAGGTAGTGGGACCCCAAGGGAGCGAGGAACAGGACTCCCCACCAAAGCGTCATACACCTCCCTTGTAGGCGGCAACTATAAACGACTGATCATTTTAAATCAATTGATACAAATAATAATATTATAAATAAATAATAATAATATCATGATCAATTACAATATATAAGAATAATATAAATGAATACATTTAAAAAACAACTGTTTTAGTTGGCCATGCTGTCATAGAAGGCCTCATCCGCCAACTACTGGAGCTAAGGAGCTTGTGAGCGGCTTGTACACACATGGCTATTGGCAGACG
>OOFG01002448.1:0-10311 GCA_900323295.1 Molva molva
ATATGCTATAACTCTGGAAAAGTTACCGTGGGCTATCTTTAAACGAAAACCCTCCGAGTCTATTGAAACTGAAAAACAAGGAAGAGCCGTGTGACCTTGAGTCCTTTGTTATTGTCAAAAGTGCAGCGTCGCCCCATCCTTTCATTATTTATTTGGGAGGGAAGTCTGCAGTTAAGCAAGTAAAACCAGTAACCAGTAACACATTCCTTCGCACTCACTCGAGAATGTCATGACGCAGCCCATTATATCTGCCCACACTTCTGTAGGGATGGGTACTGAAACCCGGTATTTAACGGGCCCTGGGGCTGACGTAGTAAAGACTGTAGTTTCAATAAGCTCTGACATGCTGTCAGTACTGATGAAATAAAGGATATATATTTTCTATTCATTTAGGCTAGATAAACGTTGTGATTGTTGCATGGGTATATAACTCGCATTAGGATGTTTGGCTGTTCCCAAGTCACTGCTGACATCAAAACTAAATGAGGAGAAAGGAGAAAATGTTTCTCTGGATGTTTGAGCCTTTGAGGAAATATTTATATTAATTGAAGGTGGATAAATGTTGTGATAATTATATCAGGGTTCTCCACAAACAATGTAGGCCTCTGCTATGCCACAGTATTTTCTTTCACTGTAAATTGTTTATATTTATAAATTTTTGTTTTTCCTACATTTCCATTTTCCCAATATTATAGAGAGTCTATAATAGTTATTTTTATCAAAACATTTAAAGCTGTTGCTACTGAAGAACCGAAAGAGCTCTTCCAAAGAGAAAAACATTTGTATTATGCCTCTAAAACAATAAACTGGTTTATGTACTGTAATATGACCTTACAATCTGGTTGTCCAATGGGTGAATCTGAGATAAGTGAGGACATAACGTGGTGAAGATGTTAAAACGATGTGGAACGAGGTCAAGAGGATGACGAGGGGATAAGGGTTGATGACAATAAGGTGAAGTGATAACGAGGTGATGGTGATGGTTAGGTGGTGTAATGTTATAACGAGGTGATGGTTAGGTGGTGTAATGTTATAACGAGGTGATGGTTAGGTGGTGTAATGTTATAACGAGGTGATGGTTAGGTGGTGTAATGTTATAACAAGGTGATGGTGATGGTTAGGTGGTGTAATGTTATAATGAGGTGATGGTTAGGTGGTGTAATGTTATAACAAGGTGATGGTTAGGCGGTTTAATGTTATAACGAGGTGATGGTTAGGTGGTGAAGTGATAACGAGGTGAAATGAAAACTTGATTCTGATTGGTCAATAACAACAAGGGTGTGCATTATTTTCATAAACAGGAAAACCCGTTGTGGTTTATCCCTTACATAACAAAGAGATGTTAAGGTGGTTTAAGATTATTAGGTGATGGCTAGGTGATGTAATGTTATGAGGTGATAGGTGATGGTGGGGTAATGTGAGAACAAGGTTATAGAACAGAACTTTACCAGAGATCCTTCCATCCTTTTCCTGGAGGACTTGGAGAAGTTGATTTGTTTGCATCTCTGTATCCGGCCAGGCGTCAGGATGCAGATGGACAGGGCATGCACCGGCTCTAAACACACAGCAGTATGTCACCCATTTATCATATTTCGCTTAAAATCCATCCAATACATGCAAAAAGCTAATTTCCATAATAATGTTTTCAAATGTTTTCCTTAGTTTGACCACAGCCCGGTTTTCCCCCTCCAGTCACACGCGTTGAACTGGCTAAAAACATGTTTCAAGTTCCAATTTTTCAACTATTCTTATTATGTTTTGTATTCATATTGTTAGTCTTCATAAATTTCAGTCTTAGTCTTCAACAAATTCAATTTTAACCAAGTAGATTGCCCTTTTAACAGGAGCTATTTCCCAGTAGGGCTTGTTCCCATTCGTTACACCCTGTAGTTCACAGCACCTACTGCTCTGTATAATCCTACTATTACAAACAAAAGCAATCCAAGAAAATTCAAATAAAAACGACTTCCAGTGCCTATTCTGTGACTAAAGCGCTTGCTACAGAGACTTAAAAAGTTCCCAAAATGTTATGAAAACTAACAATGGAAATACAAATCCACTGCAGACTGTGGTAAATGCATTATGCATATCATAACATTAAGAACAGTTGGAAAATTTGATCACACAACAAATGGTGAGTATTTTAGACTGTGATGTTTGATTAGTGGAGATTACAAGACGTGGTTGAAACACGGATGCTTTATAAGAACTGGCTACACAGCGCCACCCAGTGTGTTGTGTTTCCCACAAAACCCCAACCAAATTTCCAGTTCAACAGCATAAGCGTGCATAAGCGTGCATAAGCGTGCATAAGCGTGCATAAGCGTGCATAAGCGTAGATCACCAAAACGAGAGCATGACCATAACTTGTGGATGTATTCTAAGATGTCACGGTCACCAAGCAGGAGTATGACTCTTAGTATTAGCTGGTATACGTGGAGCATTAAGGTGAACATCGCCATAGTCAATGTAGGGGCTGAGATCTTACCTGTGAGGAGCAGGGAAGCGGACACCACGAGCTGCAGAGAGCACCGCTGTCTCCCCTGGCAGTGCAGAGTAGTGGAGAGACTGACGTTCTGGAGCGCTGATGAACCCTTCACGCCCTCGGGAGGACTTCGACATGGAGGAGGAAAGAGATCTGCAGCCAACCAACACAAACACACTCGATTTACACTTATAAACACAGAGTACGATGCACCTGTGGTGGCGTCACAAATCGGTAGCGGAGGTGTTTATGATCCAGGTCTTTACAACTAAACCAGCTTAAACATTAATCGTGTGTCATGTTTCCTGTCAGCAGAAAACGGATGTGTCTTTATCACACAATGCTACATAATGCTTTTTATTGTGCAAAAATTTATATAAAATAGGGATCCTAGTTTGGACAGATCATTGGATGCAATAGTAATCAATTCTCAGATCATCAATATCAGCAATTCTGTTGCAATTAAAAAATATATATTCATTTATTATAAATAAATTATTTATTATACGTTCATTTAGTTATGTATACATTCTCCAAATAATAAATTAACCTAGTGACAAACTAAGTTTAGTTATGCTTACATTCTCCGCACCACACTGTGGGGTCTGGAGCCCCGTGACTCGACCCCCCTACTAAACTATGGCACACCCCCACAGCACGTAAGATGGAGGGGAGGAGAACTTTTAATGGTAAAGCAAATGGATATTATTAATGGGCGCTATCTTGATAGGTCGCATGATTTGAAAGAATCAACAAATCATAGTTATTGCCCTTTGGTCACTTTTCATTAAGAAAATACATCTTTAATGTCTTTTCCATTAAAGATGAAAATACATCTCCAAACTAGTCACCAACACACGCAGATGTGACATGTATTGATGAGTGACTGTGCACATTAATTAGAAACATTAAACAAACATTATAGACACGTTTGTGGTCAAGTGCAACCTGCCTGCTTACTAGGAGGATAATAACTCCTAAAGTTGTGGTTTGCTTTAAGAACTCAGTACTTACTTTGTGGCCTTGCTTTGCACTGGAGACCCTGCAGGGAAGTAACGAAAAACAAATATATGAAGTAAGCCACTGTGTAGGCTATTTCCATTTCTTTAAATGCTCTATTCAGTTCACCCGATTGTTGTCATTCCAATCTGTTAGAATCTTACGTAAAGGCAAAGTGTTGCTTGCATTGAAAAGGCAACACACAAAGCAATCAGCCTAGCAAAGAGGGTTTTCCAGAGCGAATTAAACACATCCTCATCGGACCGTGCACAATATGTGTAGCCCGTTTGTTGTGTACAATCACACGATATGATAATCTTCAGTGATTGAATATGTTATGATGCGTGGAGCCCATAGTTTCATGTTCACAATGTAAATATATGTAGCCTAGGCCTACGAGGTTAATCAAGGTGGATGTTGGTTGGAAATGTAGACTGAATAAGTCCGAGTCGTGACTAAATGCCAGTGTTGGTAATGTAGACCAGGAACGCAACTCCTCTGATCTCATAGCGCAAGTTTTATTTGAAATAGTTTAACCCCTAAACTACTTCAAATGACAACAGACTACTTTTTAAGTGTACAAGGAAACAACGTGAGCAAGACGCATAAGAAATGCAAAACCTGATAAGTGACGGATTTAGAAGGAACAGTTAACGACCCTCGGCGGACACGACTCATGATATATGTACCTGCAAGTAGTCCATTAGCCTACGTACTATCAGTTAAGTTATAAGATAAGGCAAGCAGCAAACCTAGGATAACCTAGGTTAGCGCCATTAAATACAAGCAGATAGGACTTATATATTCATGTATAGAGCTCTCCGTGGCAGCAACGCGAACATCCTCATCGCGGCTAAGAAGATCACGCACGGAACGAAATCGATTGACCGGAACTTCTATTGGGTATTTCGGATGGTTGGATCCATGGCATATGGATATAGGACAGTTTTTAACCCATGACATAGTTTGAAACCAGTCAGGCTTAGCCCATTTATTGATTCGTGTAAACGAATCGTTCAAAATATATATTCTGTTACTATTTCACATTGTTGATACCTCGACACATCTGTTCAGTTTTACAAACCTACTTTTTAAACGCGCTCAGGGCACATAAAGTTACTGCCTGACAGTTACTGCAGTGGGTTTATATATCCAGTGGTAAGGTCTCCCTATAACCATCTCTTCAGTCTGAAGTCTTCGCGCACCAATTTCGCAGAGTTCTCGGTCGGGCTGCGAAACCACATTTCCCTCGCATTATCTTTCTTTCTAAGTAGTTTGAGCTTCCATCAGTTTATTCGGCTCCGTCAGCATGTATTTGCTTGGTGAGGTATTTCCCAAGACTATTCCAACCCGCTTCCCAGGTGATCTACATCATCTCTGAATGAAGATCACCTGCCGTCGTAAAACGTATTCTCCATCTGGTGTCGTGAAACTAGCCAGCTGATCTGCAGTCTAATTATCGTTATTAGTGTGGTTGCAAAGCAAGCCACACTATTGTTATCTTTTTTTAATTAATCCCATGCACACACGAAGTGTAACTGTAGTGTCCTCAATTGTTCATGTAAACTAGTTCTGATTAATTAAGAAAGCGTTTTGAGAGTTGAAAATAATGTATCCAGCCCACATTTAATTTATTCAACCATTGAATATAAACGAATTGACCACTACATTAAAGTAGTCATTTGCCAATTGAATGAGCTTGCATGAGCTGGTGGATTCTGGCTTACCTGAGAGCAGCGGACAGCCCAATGGTCCAGGGCATCTCCTTGAGGTAGCAGGGCAGAGTGCAGCTCTGAGACGAGGGTTAGAGCTAACAGGACCGAGAGGAGCACCATCTTCCAAGCAGTCACCTAATGATGCTTTTACTTCCTGACGGCAGCTTAATACCAACCTGAGAGATATGCTTCAGTGGGAAGGTAGGAGGAGGAGTGCCATATTAGTAGTGACTGTGATGACAGCAAGAGTTGCAGTCATACCAGTCACTCTGATGTCACTGTGATAATAGTACTTTATACAAGTCACAGGAGAAGGGGAAGTACTAGTCACTGCATTACTAGTTACTGGGATTTAGGAGGAGTACTAGTTACTAGTTACTGGGATGGTAGGAAGAGTACAATTTACTTGTCACTTGTACTCTTGTATTATTATTAAACTGAGAAATTCTAACTATTTGCATCAAATGATCTGTCCACAAACAAGGAGCCCTATTTTATGTGGATTTTGTGCAATAGATTTTGTGTCAGCAGTTCCTGCTGACAGGAAACATGACAGACATTATCAATGTTGAAGCTGGTTTAGCCGTTACGCAGGTCAAAAACTCCTCCGCTTCCTGTTTGTGACACCATCACATGTGCATCGTACTCCATGTTTCCATGTGTGTATTGAGCGTGGATGGAAAGGTTGGCCGCAGATTCCTTCTCTCCGCGTGGAAGTCCTTGCTAGGGTGTAAAGGGTTGATCTGTAAACGAGTGTGATCTGTAAACGAGTGTATACACAGGGTAAAGTCATTGAATAGGTACCTGTAAACATAAAAGACAAGTAGGTAGTTCAAAACCCAGAGGGATCGTGAAATGGAGGGGAGAGGTCAAGGAGGTGAACTGATGAACTCACACCTGCTAACTAGAAGAACTAGCCTGCTAACTAGGCCAGAGGTTATGGTACTCACAGGTACTAGTAATCCTCACAGGGAGCTAGAACTTGCCCTAAAAAAAGTGACAGAGTGTATGTGTAGTATTGGTCCACCTGTAAATGTTTTTGACAAGTTCTCTTAATAGCTCATCAAATGTCTCATAATATAAAAGGTTCAAAAGGTGTTTGCATATCCACTTCTATATAACATTCTGTGTGTATTATGTGTTGAATTGTATCTTTTGTATATCTTGAACATATTATGTTGCCTTTTAAATGCAATGTGAATTCTACTTTTTGCATACATCATATTTGAGTGTTTATTTATATATTCATTCAGTTTTAACTGCAGTATTGCGTATCACTGCTGTATAAAATATGTCTCCCAACTAAGTTTGCTGCTAAATGTATCCAAGAAATATATCCAAACGTTTAAGACAACTTGAGATGATAGGAAAAGGTCAACATCTTTTACCTTTGTCATTCCTGGAAACAGTATACAAATACAGAGAAAGGCGTCGGATGTCAGAGGGAATAATCCTGGGAATTCCAATGTCTTGACTCATTCTTAACGTGACGAAGAAGCAGCCGGAATCCTTTTGACAGGTTAGTTCCTCCCCCAAGGCAGTCCAGTTTCAAAACGTCTTTGAGATGCGTTCCTGTTAGCAATGAATCACATAGTTAATCACAAACTGTTAAAGGTACGTGTTTGTCTGAAGCTGGTGTTCTCTCAATCAAAACAATAACAAAAGACGTAGTTCGATGACGTCTTAAGTAGCCTTGGAACACGGGGGCTGGTTGTCTCCGCCACCATTGCCGTGGAAAATCGATCCGATTTGACTCAGGCAGAAATAATTTTCACATTTTTTTTACGTTTTACGTTTGGTCACGTTTATTCACTTTATATGATTTAATTCCAATGAAATTGCAAAGTAACAATGTTAACTTTAGTAACCACAAGATGAGTCAACTAACAAAACAGCCGTAGGGGGTTGGCCCAGCGCTAGTATCCGTGTCCAAAACATACAAGTATCTTTTGTATGAGTATGTTGAACTTTATGACGTCACCGTACACATTAGGGTTTCCCACAGAATAAGTCTCTTCTTGTGGTAGCGTAAGTTTTTTTTTAATTTGGAAAGATATTGGATATTCAACAGATATTCACGCTCCGCATCACAGCAATGTGAAAAGTAGTCTACTCATCCCTAAACAATGGCCTAACTAAAATGTAATTAAACCGGAGACGTCTCAAGTTTCAAAATGTTCCCAATGGATTCAAATTGGTGTTTAGAAGTGTATCCCACTAGCTCTACAGCTGCAACAAGCAGGTAAAGAACTGCATGGCCAGTGGAGCTCTAGTATGGGTGTAACGCACATAGGCTGTATTATACAGGTTAAACAGACTCAACATAGACTGTATAGGTCTAATACAGATTCAACTGACATTCCATAGGTGGAAACTATTGCTGACTCTTTTCACACCAAAACAAGCGCCTAAAAGACGAAGACACGAGCAGTCGTGGAGATTTAGACCACGTATTCGATCGAGTTTGGGGGTATTGATCGAACACTGATTCATAAGCTCCACGTTGACTGTATTGTTGCCCAACAACAATACTCGTGCCCGGAACCCCTCTAACAGGAGGTTTCTGGGGGGCTTCCTGAACCCATGCCCAGACCCCCTCAACTGGCTCCACTCTCAGTGGAGCAGCAGCGGCTGTACCTTGAACCCCTCCAGGAACACCGAGTTCCTCATCCTGTCACGGAGAATGGCCCCCCTGCGGAGGGAACTCTTGATGCTCGTATCCATGACCGTATTCTTCCAGTCACTACCCAGAGCTGGAGACCATCGGTGGGCAGGAGGAGGACGGGAACGTGGAACAAATTCCCCTCCACCGTCCGGTACAGAGCCTGCATCACTGCAGACGCTGCACCAAGACGGCGGTCCGTCTCAACCTCCCGTTTACAAACCAAGACGGATGTCACGGGTTGTAGTGAGCTCAAGATGCACCGAAGAATGAAGAACAACACAACACAAGAAGATAAATACGCCCGCTTCACTGTAGGAATTGGCCGTCTTTTGCTATAGTTGAGTAGGCTAAGCTGCTGGCGCTAACGCTGACGAGGGGAAAGAGGAACCGAGGTGGAGTCCCATGGTGGCTGACTCGGAGGAAGCTGAGTACCTTTCACTGAGATTCCCAAACACACCTAAAAAAAAACACATCTAATTACCATACCACAGAACGAGGAAGCTCTTCTGAGAACTGGCCAATTTAAAGCAGGTGACGTTTGAAAACAAAAGGTTAATAGCTGTGATCCCTCACCCACTTTTAGAGCCTTTAATGAGGAGCTGCACGTAACAGCACACGTAACAGTAAGTTGTACAACAGTTAAAACAATATAAATAGGAGGAAATATAGAAATGGATTTGAATTGATAAGAGGAGAAACAATAGGATAATATAACGCTAAACTTTAAGGTTCCTAAATCCTTGATAGTGAACAGGCAGAATTTTTAACTGTAGTTCTGTTTTTGGTCTTTTTAAACAATTACGACTTTTCAAACATTTCCGGAACAGGTGCTCCATTGTTACAAAAATGTGGAGGTTAACACACAATTTTAGATTAGCATTACTATTGAGCCATTTAGAAGACGCTGCTCTCCAAAGCGCCCTAGTGGATGGAGATCATGTCATCGGAAAGGTAGGGGCGTTACGGTCAGCCTACGGGAACCGGCTGTAACGTGGAAGTGTCCACTTCCACCTCCGCTTCAAGAACTTCAAAAGAAATGGGTGTAGCTCGTTGTGGCGGGACACTCTAGTCATGCGCGCCCATCAGTTGACAGCTAACGCGGTCCAATCAAACGCACCTACACTGATAGGCGGTCAATTTAAGACCTTCCATCTTATTCACTCACTCTGTGAAGTTAAGTGTGCTGAGCAGAACTTCGCCCAACACCACCCAAGCCTCCACCTGCTTGGTTCTGCTCTGTACTGTATGGAACCTGTACGATGGGTTGAGATATCTGATGTACCCCATGGGGATTGTATAGTGCTCCAAATGTTGGTAGGCTGTTGGTATTCTGTATCTGACATCTGCATGTCATGCTGTAAATCCTACAGCAGGGAGCACCAGAACAGAGTGGAACCAAACCGCCAAACTAAATTGTATCACCATTTCATGCAATAAATGGTTAAATCTATGACATGAGTGATTCCCCACAGCTAAAAGTAGATTCAACGGATAACATCTATGAACTACAAAATAACAAAGACAACTCAACTAAGATGCCCGGAATATTGCTGAGATGGGTGTGGCAACGTGTGTGTAGTCAACATGTGTGTAGTCAACATGTGTGTAGTCAACGTGTGTGTAGTCAACGTGTGTAGTCGGCGCTGTGTGTGGTCCCCGGGGCCTTTGTGTGTGTTGGAACATGAACACAAAATGTCACGAACAGGGCGGGGGACTTTTACAGAAATAACTCAAAAATTTCACCAAGTGTCATAACAAGGGGTCAGGTGACATCTTGCTAGGTGGCCAACAGGTAGACTGCAAGGCATTGGGTTTCACACCCACAACCATTCGGCTGGGAGACAAACACCCTAACCACTAGACCAGCATTTCTCAAATGGGGTAGCCTACAATCTACAAGGAACATTTCTAAAAACAAGGAGAAGCACGAATATGTTGAATAAAAACGTTTTAATGGGATTTACGTGCACAAGCTCCAACCCATCTCTGATTTGGCTTTTTTGGGGAAGAAAGTGCCTAACAAGACATGTCAGCACAAGGCATCATTCTCATCTTGGTAAGCCACTCAAGAGAAAACTTTCCCTCCTCAGATCATCATCTCACATATTCCCCAGAAATACTAAATGTTTTGTGCTGGTAAAAGGGGTAGGCCTTCTGGGCTGGGAAAATATCTGTGTGGGGGTAGATTAGTAAAACAGAGTTTGAGAACCAGTTCACTACACTTTCCATTATTGTGTAGTAAGGATGTTCTGGAACATGCTTTGGTCTAATAATAGCAAGAAGGTCCATATTTCGCAGCAGCTTTGTTTTCACTGATCTGTTTTTCCTCTTGTGAAAAAAACAACAATAATAGCCCACGTACACATCGACGCTGATCACGCTGGGGCCTGTGTAAAATAAGCTGGATTTACAGGTTACTGGATATGTTTAGTCAGATTGCGGGGGGG
>OOFG01002455.1:0-11163 GCA_900323295.1 Molva molva
ACAGGAGGAAAGAGAGAGAGGGATGGAGGAGGAGAGATGGATGAAGGTTGAAGACAGGTGAAGAGGTAGGGGGAGCTCAACAGTAAAAACGCTCCTCTTGTCGTTCCCACTTCCGTCTTACCCGACTTTGCTCTGCGCACGTCGTCACAGAATGGGGGACAAAAGCGCCCAGCAGGAGGCCCCTCCTCCGTAATCGCGGCGTGTAATCCGGCAGTCTTAAGGATCTTGTCGAGGGTATTTCATCAGCGTGCGCACAATGCTGCGAGAGAAGCCGGATGCCGTGTACAAAGTCAACTAGTGAAGTAGAAGCAGTAGACTTTGATTTAGATTGAACCTTGATGTCATGAGCTATCCTGTTTATAGGTCTTTCTTGTGTGGCCAGAGTGACGTACAGAGCATACGAGGCCATCCATACCGAGGATAGCGTCAGAAAGTCGACAAAGCAAAACAAATGCTATGAATAGCTGCCTTTCGTGGTCCCTAACTGGTCTTATCCATCGCCTGATTTTACGGACTTATTCCATGCGACAGCATCAAGCATCACTCATCTCCGATGCAACGATACACCCAGACCAAACTCAGCGCCCCTCTCCCTCCATACACGAGGCAACACTGGACTGGGCTGTATATGCTGTGTGTGTCCGTGATAAGTGTATATGTAACTAGGCCGGCGGCTTGACGTAGGGCCGTTCTCAGTGCAGTTCTTGTTCTGGTCGCGCGTGTCAGAGATCCACATCGCACTCCTCAGTGTTATTCCAAAGCCTGTCGTTTACGAGCTGGCGCGTTACGTTCTCCATTTGTTGCGCGGCTCAGTGTTTACAGTGGATGTGACCCCCAAAGCCGTATGTGGACGGAGATCCAACATCCCGGAGGCCCGCATGTGGAGTTTCTCCCCATCGCTGCCACACCTTCATCTTGTTCCCCACCGGCTGAATGGCCGGTGACAGAAACGTTTCTGTTTTAAACTTTCACTCAGTAGATGATGTGTTTGGAAGATTGAGGGGGAGGCTGTGGAATGATCCAAGGTGTGTGTGTAATGGTGGGAATCCTGTGCACCATTTTGTTAAATGTAGTAACTACAGAATCCCATTCGCTTGGAAGGAGAACCATGAAACTAACTTTTAACCCTATTCCAACCAATGATTTGGGGAAGCCCTATCAAACACTGCCATGAAAACACCTCAGCCAGTAATGATGATACCTATCAGAGGACTCCTATCACGATTATCCTCCTCATTCCTCTGTGCATATCTCCCTTATCTCTCCTGAAGACACCTCCTTCCCCTCCCACCTCCGCCTCTTGCCTTGCCAATCTTTGGTCTCCTATACCCATTATCTTCCAATCCACTCTCGCACTCTTTACTCTTGCTGCCTCACTCTCTATCTCTCATGAAGAGCGCTAGAAGCCCCCCCTCCCTACCCCTTACTGCCCCCATCAGGTTTTAATGAAGTCTTGTGCAGTGTAATCTGCCTGTGATCAGGCCCTCTCACCTGCCCTCTGTGACTCAGGTGTGTCCCACAACAAGGAGCCATTGTTCAGGGGATTCTCCACCGCGGCCCGTCTGGCACAAGCACACCTGCAGCCAACAATGATATCTTTTATTCCAGCTGACACGCATGCACAGGCAATATGCTAATGACCACGCACACATCCATACTCTTCGATGGGTGCACAGGTCAACAGTTACTTAGTTAAATAAATAACACACGTGTGAAAACAAACATAAGAATAGGGCGCAGCATCGTAACTACCGCTCACACTTAATTATAAGTTATGATTTTGTCACACAATTCCTGTCCGTCTGCAGTTTTCACAGCGCATATATTCAGCCATCAGAATCATTTAACTAGCTTTGTGTACAGTTAGCGCTGTGGAAATCTGTTAGTCACCAGCTACATGTCACCTGACAAACGCTGCATGCAAGCAGCTATGTGCTGAGTCGCAGCCAGTCAGCAGAATGTGCATGCTAGAGTTGAGATCCTTCAAATACACAAGGTAACAATAAGTAGACCCACTCCTGCATGAAAGCCTGAAGATAGGTATGCAAGATAGCAATGCATTTCATGATTAAAGAAACTGTTCAGGTTATATTTAGTGGGAGTTTGACCTGAAAAGATGCAAAAAACGAAGTAAGAAATTAAATAAAAGATCAGTTAAACTTTCAAACTTTGCATCAGTAAATAATAAATACGTGTTGTGGAACTGAAGAAAAGAGGACGTGAAGATAAGAAACATTGTGTTATGCTACTAGTAGTCAGATCAACTTGTTTTTCTGGCTCTTTGAGCTTGCTGCATGAGGTTTCAGTTATTTGAACTGAGCCGACCCATACTTGTTTCTTGGTTGTGGGCAGGAATAGGACATCCAGAGAGTTCAACGCCAATATCTATATGTCTAAACTGACATGAAAGCAAGAACATCATGCGATGTACATGCGCTCTGAAATTTGGCAGTTTGCGAGCCATTGACATCCATTCAATTCCAAAAGAGTGTTTAGCAGCTCCCATAGCTATATCTTTAGAGTTAGGGTTTTTTGTAAGTAAGCACATACAAACTGCCCTGGCTGGGTAGGTTTCCCCAACAATGCCCACAAATGATCAAATCCACAAGTATTGATTCTGGGTTAACATGCCCCTGCTCATTATCACAGACTTAAGATGAGGCTTCTACATACATTCATACAACCACGAACTGAGCACTTCATTTTGAGTTAGAAGTGAGAATGCTTAGGTTTCATTCCAACCAATCAAAATAAAAAATAGACACTCCTACACACTACGACTTATTGAAATGTTGCTATGCACTCAGAATTATCACACTGCCTAAAACGCAGCCACCATCTTCGCTCAGAATTCTCTCTGTGCGCTTCTCAGTTCTCTAAGTCTGTGAGCATGCACAGTGGCGTGTAAACAAAGAGTTTAAACTCGTAGATTTGTTTGTTTGTGGGCACTGTTGGGGAAACAACATAGCCAGGGCAGTTTGTATGCATACTTGTTTTGGACAAAACAAAGATACAGCTATGGGAGCTGCAAAACACTCGTTTAGAAAGAATGTACGTTAACGTGCATTCCACGTTAACTGAAATGATAGTAATGTGATGTTGTAATGTTGCAGAAACGTCGCTGCAACGTAACTTATAGTAATGTTATGTTGCAGGAACGTCACTATATAAAACCATTTGAGCAAATAACATCTCAGAAATGTCGCTTTAACACGACCAAACTCTGCATGTTAACACGCAGAGTTTGGTCGTGTCAAGACGTAATATTTTACGCGTTAACACGACAACAATTTACACGTCAACGTGCATTTTCTGGTCGTGGCTGAACAACAACGCAAGGGAACACATTGAGCAACGTTGTGCGTAAATTACTGATGTGGGCGTCTACACACATGCTACTCACTCGTTACAGGCACCAAGGTATACCGTAAAGGAAATGACATGTATGAATCGTAAGCCAGAGATAAATCGCTAGCTTAATGCTGTAAAAAAACCCTATTAGACAAGAATGGAACAACCCGTAGGCTGTGATAGCCTGTCTGTGTGTTAACACACCAAAATGAGACGTCTCAAGATGTGAAAATCTACCTGACGTGTTTCTATGTCAATTTTTGTCGCGTTAACACGTGAAAATATTTTGTGTTAACACGACCAAAATCGTATGTTACTACTCAAAGTTTGGTCACGTTAAAGCAACAGACAGCCCATACTTTACTTCCAACTTGAGGCCTTTTATTTGGCTAATTGTATTTGAATTACATGAAATGCTTTGGTCCAACTTTCAAATTGAGGCAACCATGAAAACACTGTAACTAGCATATCAAACAGGCCATAGCTGTCTTGCTTTAAGAATTGTACAATATACCTTAAACTCTAAGTTTCATTATGTCATTTCATTCCAACACAAAATAAAGGCATGTGGCCTATTTTCCATTTGTATGAGGAAATTATTTTGTTCAAAGTAGCCAACAACAAAAATCAAGATACGTATTAGCCATTAGCATTTTAGAAAGAACTGTAATGTGTGCTAACCAAATTATGAGTCAGTGCAATTAAGCTAAGTGCAGTATTATGTCCCATCTTATGCAACATCACTTTTCACAATGCCAACAGAAGGCAAAACCTGTTGTAGTCATGTTACTCAGTAAGTCAGTGTGATGGCTGTGACTGAATACTGTCTGAGTGCTTTATAGTTTGGCTCATAGCTACAGACAGCCAGTTTGAGAGTCTGTGAGGTGTTGATGTTAATTCATTTATTCTATGCTTTATTTAGACCACATGATATTCAAGCTAACATCAGTACCTTTTTGGATGACATATTTGTAGTGCTAACACCAGTCCTGAATAGCTTCTTCTTCTACACATAGAGGTGTATGGGTTTGAGATACCCTCACCCTTAGTGCACATGCAGTGAGGAGAGGACATTTCTCTCTGCTGACAAGTCCCTAAAAGTCACTGTCCCTTGATCTGGCTTTCAGCTCAATGTAATTTTGCAATTCAACCAACTCCATGTTAACTCCAATTGACAAAGCAAATACTTGCTGGAATTTGGCTGCTACCTGCTCTATATCAATGGGCAGGAATGGATTTGAGACGAATGCGGCAATATCTTCCATGACGTCTAACTCACCAAAACGCCGATTGAACTCTGTTGCCACTTTATCCAGGTGAGCACAGTACTGCTCAGGGTGAAAAGCATCCTTGTCTTCGAGGGCCTGTGACATTTTCTCCAGGTTGGGAAAGTGTGTCAGCCTCCTGTTCTTTAGATGTGTGGTCCAAACACCGAGCTTGGCCTTGAACGCATTCACTTCGCCTATCATGTGGGGCAGGTGTCTGTCTTTTCCCTGGAGCTCATTTTTGAGTGCGTTCAGTTTTGCTGTTAGGTCTGTCCGAAACCCCAGGTCCAGTAGCCACGCATCATCTGACAGTTCGTTGTGCTCCTCGTTCCTTGTCGACAGAAAAGTCTTCATCTCAGGCAGCAAGTCAACAAATCGCTGCAGCACTTTGCCACGACTTAACCCCCGGACATCAGCATGGAGGAGTAGGTCTCCCGTAACCGGCATCGAGCTCATTCAGTAACGCCTTGCAAAAGCGGTGCTGAAGTGCTTTAGCTAGAATCGAGTTTACCAGTTTCACCACCAGTGTCATAACATGAGAAAAGTCCATGACCTTCCCAGCCAAGGCCTGCTGATGAATCACACAGTGATAATTCACGAAGTCTGGAAAATCAGGGTCATTATGGCACAGTCCTATAAAACCATCATGCACACCGCACATCGCCGGGCCCCATCAGTAGTCATTGCCACCAGCTTATGAATGGGGATGTCGGGATGACCTTATCGTGGGCATATTTTCTAAACTCATTGTAAATATCCTCACCTCTCGTTCTCTCCTTTAAGTGCAAAAGAGTGAGGAAGTCCTCCATTCTGACAAATACAACAAGCTGAGCTGAGCTGTCCATCACATCCAGGAATCATCGAACTGTAGTGAAAAATATTCACAGAGTGACAATTCCTTTAACACTTGTAGCGTCCTCTGACAGTGCCTCGACCCTCCTTGTCACTGTTGCAGGGCCAAGTGGTACACCACAGAGTGCAGTTTTGATTTTGTCTTTGAAGTCGCTGAAAACAGTGTCTGCAGTAATGGCCATTACTTATAAATCTCCATCTGTGAAAGGCTTCTTGTGTTGAGCCAAAAGGTGACTTATCTGAAATGATGCTTCAGTAGCAGCCTTATTTTGAGCAGCAGGTTTTGTGAAATACGATTGCTGGGCCTTCAACCCCGATTTCAGCTCATCGACTTTCCTTGCAAGGATTGCGCTCTTTGGCAGGTAGTCTTTGACTTTGTCTTTGAATTTCTGGTGATTGGTGTTGTGGTGCCGCTCCAGATTTCCTCTTTTAGACAGTGTTTGTGTTTGGTGGCCCAACATACATACGCACTTGTGTTTCACCAAGGTAAAAATAAGTTCCTCTTCCCATTCTGAATCGAATGGGTTTTCACCTACGTTTTCACCTTCTTACGTGGAGCCTCCGCCATGCTAGCTATACTGCCATAATATAGAGTCATAAACTGACATTTGCGACAGTTACGTGCCGGTACTCTTCTCTTATCTCATTGGTCATTGGTTGCTATGCAGAAAATAAATTTTTGGACGATAACACGTACAAATATTACCTTTCAACACGACCAAACTCCTGGAGACATTACGTGTCAACATACAGAGTTTGGTCGAGTTAAAGCGACATTTCTAAGACATTATTTGCTCAAATGGCCTTCGATATCCAGGGGGCGCCTTGGGATGCCCTCCCCCCAGAGTCGGAGAGGGCCAAGCTTCAGTGCGGGGTCCCAGTCGGGCACTAGAACAAGGTTGCCAAGTCTCAGGGACTAGGGTAGGAACTTCCTATTAGCAAGAGCTAGAGGTCCAAATTTCGGTTAAGCCATTCCTGGGACCCAGGGGAACGTGTGTAGGAATCTCGAAAGGGCACCAAATGGGGCGTGGCCTCCAAAATGTCAGTAAATGGGCATTAAACTGCGGGCAGTTTCAAGTTCTCCATTTCCGGTTGGATGGAGATAGAAACTCGTGCCTTACGCGTGTAAACACAGCTGGCATGTGGACAAGTTTTTCAAGTTTGAGGTCAGAAAGAGCCATGCCATGCCCCCTACAAGATTTAAAAAGTGAATGTGCATTTCACTAATTTACATTCTTTGTGAGATAGAAGTCTGATTCTCAGAAATGCTGGATTGGTGTAGGTCTGGGAAGAATTCCAACTCAAAATCTAAGAAGCGGGACATGTGGTGAGACGTCATAAGATGGAGCATTTGATGATGCCTTGTGAGTCACTTCCTGTTGGGCTAGAGCCCCCAAATTGATAATCATACATGTCTCTGGGGCCCTAAATATTGTGGGTTTTTTTTATCTTCTGATGACTTCCCAACGACCATTTGCCTCACTTCCTGTAGGGATACAGCCACAAAATTGTTAATCTTAAAAGTCCTTGAGGCACACTTTCATATAATGGAGACACCAGGTCTCTAGCTCACTCCCAAGTGTCCTTGACACCTAGGTCACCTACTAATTGCATCACTTCCTGTAGGGCTAGAGCCTCCAAATTGATAATTGTAGTAGAGCTTAATGCCCTGATTTATATAAAAGAGACCAGATGTCTCTATCTTACTCCAAAGTCATTCTGTGCCCACATGAATGGAGTGTTTTTTTCATATTCTGATGACCTCTGGTTGAGAGATTGCATCACTTCCTGTTGGGCTAGAGCCACAGAATGGGTAATCCTGTATGTCCTTGAGGCCCTCTTTCATATGAAACAGACCCCTGGTCTCTAGCTCACTTCCAAGTGTCCTTGACCCCTAGGTCACCTGCTAATTACATCACTCCCTGTAGGGCTATGACCCCTGTGTTAATAATTTTTGTAGTCTTTAATGCCCTCCTTCATACGAAACAAACCCCGGGTCTCTAGCTTGCTCCCAAGTGTCCTAGACCACTAGTCACCTGAGAAAGACTCAAAGAAGAAGAAATATCCTCCCTGGGTCACTTGAAAACATATGATTTTCATCAAACAGTGACTTAAAATAACTAGGGCTGGGCAATAAATGCGATAACGGCGTTAACGCAAATTCGTTTTAAAGCTACTTATTGTTTTACGCAGGTACTGTCCTTTTTAGACGGGCGCGATGTGCGAATGCTAGACATTCATTTTCATTGAGAGATGAGTGGTGCGGTGGAGCAGTAACGTTTACTTGTTGTCGGAGGGCAACTAGCAATTACAGGAGCCTATCACGTGACTCAAACACTATTGTGCACGAGACGAATTGTGGACAAGACGCCGTCATTATGTTTAGTCACTGAGATTTAACCTAATTCCTCTTTAAATCACCGCGTCTCTCAATAATGGTAGGCTACACTTCACCATAAACATATAGCCCGTTTCATTGATCTCGGTTACAGGATAATAACCAGCCTGCATCTCAGTGGAGAGCGAGCTTCACTCTCCCCGTCTGTGGGTTTCTTTTTTAAGTTTGCGCATATAAGAGTAGTCCTTCACTTGTCATTCACACATCCCCATGGTAGTTTAAACTATTGAAGTATCTATAACCTCATAGGACAAGGCTGCTCCCCGCTAATTCCTTCTGCTTTATGTTAAACCAACCATTATATATCTTCGTATTCTTATTTTTATAATCTTATTTTTGGGACGTTAATACGTACAAATATTACTTGTCAACACGACCAAACTCCTGGAGACATTACAACACACAGAATTTGGTCGTGTTGAAGCGACAATTCTAAGACATTATTTGCTCAAATGGCCTTTCTCTGAAAGAGTGATAGCCTACTTTTAGTTATCGAACAGGGAAACAACTTCAAAAACGAAAACATTGATGTATTAAAGAATTCACACCCACTTATCATAATCCTCCCCATCTGCGTGTCCGAGAGGGTTAAGCTTCTCATACACTTATGGCAGAACGCCACGGTGTGTGTGTATGTTTGGAGCTCCATCTGGCCAGCCGTTGATGTTGATGGTCACGTCCGATAGAGAATCTCTGAGACTTATATACTGTACAACACCACGGTGTGTTGATGTGTGGAGCTCCGTATAGTCAGTGATTTATTTTGATGTTCACCTCTGAGCCACGGTGTGTGGCGCATTCAAGATACAACATCGCTCATTATAACACTACTACACGACGACGGTACACAACTCTTAGCCTAAAAGGCATTTGTTTTTATCTCATAGTGTTCGAAACATTGGGTTTGTTTACACTTTTCTTGAAAGTTGATAGAATTAAAAAGTAGTTCCCTCTAGATCCGTTTTTCCATGCTGGGCTACTGTAAAAACGTAGCAGTGCAACATGGTGGCCTCCATGGAGGAGGTCCCGCTCTCTATGTAGATAGAAATGGCTCGTTTTAAGGTAACGAAAACAACGATTCTTATTTTCGTGGGATTATACACTTCCGATCGTTCAGATCGTTCCGCTAGATGGCAATCAATTCTACACACTACCCCTTTCAATAAACTCCACTGTTAAAAAGACAAGTTCTTTTTAAAAAGATCAATAAATGCATGATGATTCCAAAGTCCATGAGTAATCTGATTTTTGCCATAATCAAGGAGCCCTACTGCATAGACACACCAACACAGACATAAACATACATACATAAATACACATACACATCCATAGAAGCAGTCAACAGAGAGAAAATGAAAGCGTATATGTGTCTGAGTGTAGGTGTGTACATGTGTCTGAGAGTGAGCATGTATGTATGTCTGTGCTGCGTGTGTGTGTTTGTGTGTGTGCGAGCTCAACGATAACACACTGCAGGATAATAGGTTGACATGTCACAGTAAGCGTCTGGCCCATATCCATAACACACGGGCCTGAGTTGGGGTTCTCTCCCTCCTTCTCCTCCTCCTGTCCCTCTGGCCTCCCGCCGTCTCACTGCCTGCCTACCGTGGCTCCTGGGCTACCTGTCTCCAAAAGATCTATTGAAAGGTGACCTCCACCTCCTGACAAAAAACAGGACATGGGGATTTCCACCGTCCACCTGCTGCTGTTGGCGTTTCGGGAGTGGGCCGTCTCATCGTCTTCCTGTCTCTGCGGCTTAAGCGTAGTTGTCACTTCATAGCCTTTGGGCAGAGAGCAGTGTGGTGGAGGTGAAGAAGAGGAGGAGGTGGAGGTGAAGAAGGGGAGCGGGGCAGAGAGGAGGAGGGGGAGGTGAAGAAGGGGAGAGGGGCAGAGAGCGGTGTGGTGGAGGTGAAGAAGAGGAGGAGGGGGAGGGACAGTATGTGTTTGAGGGACGTGAGACTTTGAAGGGAACACAGGGAGGTCAAGAAGGAACGCGGCAGATGGAAATGGAGTTACCGGCTTAAGGGATGTCGGACGTCAGAGAGGAGGAAGAAAAGAAGACGAGGACGGTGTAAAGGGGCAGGAAAGGATGTAAGCGGACCCGAGCGTGAGGGGGGGTTTGGTGCGGTAAGGGGGGTAGGGTGTCTGTTTTAGCCGAGACGCTGGCATCAGCAGCAGACCTGTGCAGACCTGCAGGCAGGTTTCATTGAGGTCTCGGGTGTCAGGACAGTGGACTGTGTGTGAGAGTGAGAGTTCAAGAAGAGAGGTCGTTGTAACGGTAAACATGAATCTTGCCTTATGATGGCACACACACAAACACACACACAGTCGCACTCACACACACACACACACACACACACACACACACAACCATAAACCCATTTGAATCTGTCCACCCATCCCTCAGGGGAGAGATTTGTACCTCACCACGGTGAGAGTGAAGTGTGTCCTTTCATGTTAGCGGAAGCTCAGACAACCTAGCGCTGATGTCCACATCCATCATGGCCGCCGGAGCTGAAGCTAATCTGCTCGTTTGTACGAGAACAGCCTCTTCTCTTCTCTCTTTACAGCCGCAGCCCCGAGGAGAAGTCAGCGAGGAGGATTACTCTCGCACACTCTCACAGCACGCCGAACGCCGATCTTGCGAGCAGATCCCGGTTTAGGGCCGTAGTTTAGGGCTGTTCAGTTCAAGGTGTTGGAAACGTGCAGTGGATGTTGTTGGTAAAAGAGTCCAGCCATTGTATGCGTGTGGACTGTGGAGTCGTAGTTTTATACGCTGTTTGGTCATTTATCTAATGGGACTTATAGATACATATCCAGTCTGGGTGATCAAACCAATCGCAACCGTCTCTGCTGGGTTCAGCTAAACATCCGTTACCGATATCATTTGTCCAAATCACTTTGTTGTGTCGGTTCTGCCGGAGAGCGTTTTGTGTGAACGTGCCTGCCACACATGTAACACTAGCAGGATAGCACTTTAGTCTTTGTAAGAAGACATTTCGTAAGAACTTATATGGTGATTCATTGTTATGTTGTCCACAAACTCCGCACTGACACACATTGATTCCAACAGACGAAACAGCTATATTGCCCTTGTTTGTATTTGTGGCAGGCGAGCTAACGTTGAATGTTCTGCAGCAGAATTGGCACATTCTGTGATTTTGATGAATGATCTCGGTAACGCATGTTTTAGTGAAGCCAGGAGGGACGGTGATGGTGGTTTGATCACCCATTGTCCTTTAAGGAGCAGCTAGTGGTTAGATCATCTTGATGAAGGATTCCTACAGGTAGGCTGCTGAC
>OOFG01002456.1:0-10518 GCA_900323295.1 Molva molva
ACTAATAGCATTACCACACATTGCTTCTTCATCCAAAAGGCAGGGCTCTATGTTATGTTAACTGGCTGAAACTGGCCTGTGGAAGAGCAATCTCATGCTTTTTAAAATTAAATAATCTATAAATAATGATAAATAACATCTTAACTAGGAATAGGTTAATTATCAGCTTAGCATTCACTGCTTGACCTGGTTCGGCTTATGACAAGCTACGAGCTGAGCTTTGAGTTGTGTCCAGGGCCCTCTCGTAATTAAATGCGTGACTTCAGTTCTGCCACTACCGCAGCGTGTAACGGAGAGAACAACATAATGAAGTGAAACTGAACCTTCTGATAAGACTACGAGTTCATTGATTTTCCCTGTGTCCACAAAGAGATGAAAACAGAACCACAGTGAATCCCTTCTTTGTCCTACCGGGCTTCTCTCTTAGGGTCTATCCGTATCCTCTGAACAAGGAGTTGTTTGTACATATATTTAAATCGTATGGATCTGTTTATCTCAAGGGATGAACGAATAGCAACCACACCCGATGCACAAAAACCATATCCAGCCAAACCCTGGTATTCTCAAAATGAAGCGTTAGAATTTCAAAGGTTTTAATTAAATCCGCTCCCCATTTTTATGACTATAATTAAGCACTTTGACTCTGCTCTCGTGTCTCTTTATATCTTCTCTCACACTGCATTACAGTAAGCATCCTAGTGGCTCCTGGCATGGAGTAAGCCTTTGGCCTCCATCACACCGCGCCATCATGTGGATTCAAACAGCCACTCGCGGCTCCCTCACTCACATCTTTGATCTCCACAAATTCCTGATTCCTCCAGAACTCGATGCTTTGCTCACCACACGTTAGAGCTCTCTGGGCTGACGCCCACGAGAACCCATCCAAGCTACATCTCCTCGTCTCCTTCTTCTGTACCCTAAGACCCCATGTAACACATCCTCTAAGTCACTCCTTGGCACCCCGTCGACATGGCAACGCGTATCAACACCGCTGGCCGGAGAGTCCTACCTTGGTCTAGACGCACCCTGCTGTGGTCACCCAGAATCCTCTTCTTCCTGTACGACCGGTGCATGCTAGGACTTTAGCGCAGAGCAGCTACGTCTCACTACTTGAAGAAGTCCTAAAAGACTAAAATATAAATAGTTGTTCTTCTGGTCCACTCCTCCTCTGATTCCACTGCTGAAATATGCCGTTAGCATGACAGAGATGGATGCTCCTGCTATCAGGACCGAGAGAGGAGGGAAGCTTGTAGCTTGGGGAACTTTCTCAAAGGGGATGACCAGGCAATTAAACGGATAAAAACACACAGGAAGGACTGGTATTGTTACTTTACTGTATTGTATGTTCTCTGCCCAATGTCACCAACCAATATATATAAACTGATGTTGTACTACTGCTGCTACTACCACAAGCTATTCCATGTTGTGACAAGATACAAAAAACATGTTCGGGAAAAACATAGATAAAGGTCTTCCACTTAGAGCCCAGGGACTTAAATCGATATGAAAAGTTGATCTTGTTTCTGGCATCTATTGGATCCACATTTTACAGCCCTGTTCAAGATTGTTTTGTCTCCATGTGATTGTTGCCAGTACCAGGACTACCAGGTACCAGTCTGCTGTTTGGTGTTGACCTCAGAGTTTGTATAGAGAGCCTTGGTCAAGAGAATCAGCCACTCAGGGCCGTCCAAAATAGACTACAGACACTCTGATAATCTGCTGTTTCTACGTAATTGGAAAGGAATTCGCCACATGGTATAAAAGATTAGCCGCCAATGAGCTTCAATGTGTGAAGAGTTAGGATCAGGCAGGTTTCACTTAGCAATGCAACGCCTTTTCCACATAAATCATTTCAATCTTTATCTACTCTGCACTTATTACTGTAAGGTTCACTCAACGATGCAAACAGCCATAGCAGCAAAATATGTTTGACACAAAACATTTAAATAATACAAATAAAAAATATAGCGGGAAGCTTTGTTTTCGTGTTCAAACGAGGGAAAGAATTGGCACTACAAGAACAACCGTATCAGACCCAAAGTCACCGTCAACATGCATCTGAACGTTCCTAGCGGACATTTTCCCTGTTGGTTCTCTGTGCTCTGCAGGTCTGGCCCCGCCCCCATTAGGCTGAAAGGGATTGCTACGTTCACCCTCCTGGTTGCTAGGCAAAACTGTTTTATTACAATGCCCACTGGTCCCATGCAACTTGATGAATGACGCGGGCGTCTGTTGTATCTTTGCATTTTTTAAATTCAGCATCAATGTGAATGTTTTGAAAGGCGGTTATTGTTTTCCACTTGACTTTCAGAATATCTTACATTAATTTGCATTGCAGCAGGGAAAATACCATGGTAGCTTATCTACTGCCATGGTTAATCCCTTCCTGATGGTAACATGTAAACTCTACCACAGCCAACACTTTGATGTACTGTCCAACATACCACATTGCTACCACACTATAAATGCTTTAATCAAATTTTCTAATATCGAAATCCACCGGCATCCACAACAACACCATCAAAAACAAATCCAGATAGAGTTGGTTCTATAACTTTTAACCATGATCAATTACTCCTAATTACTCTGTAAGTTGTCCCTATCCCACAAGCTGCTTCATTAGTGGGAGAAACAGCCAGACATTGTTGTCATTAAGGTGTGGAAACATGATAGCAGGACCAAACGTCTAAATGATGGAGAGCAGGCTCAGCATGGGCAGAGCAAATACTCCCCTCTCTGCTCTCTGCCAAGGACAACTACAGTGAGGGGTCATCCAACTTTGGATGACACAAGCCAAAGGAAATGTGATGAGCAAACTGTGGACTGGAACGCGCCCCAAACAAATGCCTACGAACGCCAACATCTGGCCAGCGGGCCGTGCCCATTGCTGTTGTCTAATGTAGTTTGGGCCGTCTGCAGTAGGAAGATGGAAACTGCCATCTTCAGACAAGGTTCTTTAGTTGGGTTTTGGTGTTTGTAGGGTGAAGCACCTCTAGAGCGAAAACAGACAATATTTGAAGTCGCGATGTGTAAGATTGAGCCCCTCCCAGTGAGGAGGCGGAAGACTTTCAGAATTCAAAAAACAAAATAACAGAGTTCTGTCCACTCTGACTGGCGGTGGAACTGTGTGATGCGTTAGCGTAGCTCGGCTGGCTAGGTGGCGTGAGTGGGAGGGTTTTATGGCGAGTGGGAGGGGTTTATGGTGAGTGGGAGGGATTTATGTTGAGCGGGAGGGGTTTATGCTGAGTGGGAGGGGTTTATGCTGAGTGGGAGGGGATTTGGGAGTCAATAGTAAGAAGACAGAGGTACGGCTGGTCATCAGGTTTTTTGTGTTGAATATATTAGTTAGGGTTAGATACAGGTTAGGTGATTTTATTGGTAACATGAAGTCACTATCGATCAGCATTGACTACAGATATGTCAGGGTAATTTTAAGCTACGAGCTAGTTTAAATGTTACACATTGCAACTTTAATATTCAACTCAGCAGGTATAACTGATTATAACAAAAATGACCAAATGTTTAGCCTAATATACTGGCTAGACAGTACAGGTAACCAGAGATAGGACATATAATCAGGAACTAAGTGATGGAGAACCTTTGTAAACAGGGACACAACAGGAAGTACACCAGAGTGGACGTCATAACTTCCCCTCATGGCTTCCTTTCTCCTACTGCTGGTCGTCCAGAACCTAAACAACATCTCTCAATGCTACATGCTTTTACTTTGTGGTCTTACCTTGTGGTCTAACTTTTAAAACCCAGTCCAAATAATGAATGATCATCGACATGTCTTCTTTCTCTTTGTTAAGATATGAATGATCTTGTTGGAGATTTGGGGATACACTAATGGATAAATTGTAGGATGGCTATTTTTGGTTTGGCCTTGTGGCGTGACTTGGTCGTTTTCAGAGTTGGGTTTTTCTGAGGCCAGGAATGTTCCTCACCATGGACTATAACCAATTCTTGCAGTGAATAATTTTGCCATGCAAGACAACTTCACAAAGACCCCCTTAAGTAGAGTACAATAGCTGGCTGTTGAAATTCCCTGACCCTTTAAAAATGACTCCTATCTCCAATTAATGTCAATGCCAGGAATTCCTCCCAGACTCAGGTGGCATTAAAGAGAGCACAAAATAATACAGAAGAATAAGAAGAATACAGTATTAGAAAACCGTCAGTTTGGGCCGCCCAAGTCTTCTCTTCACAACAATAAACCGTTATGTTATCTGATGTCGTCCATCAACCTTTATGGGGCCATAATTGTAACAGAACTATTTAGAAATGTGATTGGAGTTGTGTTACTGCATCTCCATCCGTGTGTGCGTAATTCGATTTGTAAATGTGTAAAGTAATCTCTAAATGCGTAGTGAGATCTGTGAATGTGTACAGGAATCTGCAAATGTGTTTAGAATCCGTGTTTTTTTTACGTGTGCGTAATAAGATTTGTAAATGTGTAAAACAAAAATCTGTCAATGTGTAGACAAATCTGTTAATGCGTACATATAAATGAATGGCTGCAAAGTCTAAGTACTTTGCTCGAAAAGCCATATCTTACTAATATGTATATCCATTATATCAAAAGTATCATTGCTGTTTGATGGCAAACAGGCAGAACCTCATCTGTTCCTCACCTGTTGAGCCACACGACGACCCGTTCAGTCGAGGGATGGATGTGGACTTCTTCTCCGCCAGACGCATGCGGACTTGCTCCTGCACCCTCCTGGCACGGGTCACCGCGTCACTGTACGGTCCGTCCGCGGCGATCTGCAGGTCGGACGGGACGCCGTACGAGGTGCGCGAGGAGTTGGGTTGCAACGCGGACAGAAAACAGCCATCCGCAGCCGCGACAGCAACACTCATTGTAGCAAGTTATAAAAGCCAAACACCCTCGAAGTATTGACTGGAATTTCGCCCGATGTAGATGAATGCGTTTAAAGGAAAACGTCAAGAAAAAAACAACAACAACAAAACAAGCGTCGACCATTCGCCTTGAAGAAAAAAAAAGTTCTCAAAATGAGTGGAGAAACGTTTCTCCACCGCCTCACTGTCGGATGGATGCCGCTAGCTCAGCAGTAATGGAGTGCAAGCCCGCGACCGGACATTAGACGTTCAGAAGATAGGGCTCGGAGGAGGCGGACCTTTCCGTCGCTCAACCATTCACCTGTTGCCTAGCAAGCAATGCCCCACATTTCGTAGTATTCAGTGACGACGAAATGACCAGGAGGGCGTCATACTATTTGAGATTGACATTGTCAATTGCTTAGTTATGACTGAATGTAAATTACATAATGTGGGTTGGGCGCCTGTTTTTACGCACAGCGCGCGTGATAGGGACTGGGAATGGGGTGCACGGACAAATACACCCAAGGTCCAGTCAGCTTTCCGTTAGCCAGATGTGTCATCGGGGAAGGTTCGGTTATGAATACGATGTACTTGTTTATGTTCTTAATTACACGAGGCCCTTTGTAAAACCAGTAGATCATAAGTAATTTAATACTGGAAAACTAAATACTAGACGTCACTTATGTGTAGATTCATTTACAAATCGCAAATACCTTATCTTATCTCTTCTCATTTATTTTCCCGATTGGACAAAATGTTGTCACTACATTTTTACTTGATATTGCTTCTATGAGTTTTCCAATTCCACGACAGTCTAAGCCATCTGCCATTAGCTTTAATATAAGCTACTTTTAGGTTATGTAGCCTATAGGCCTATCTAGTTCATCTGTACACAACTTTATTACCCACACAATCTTAATCAGAAATAGGTGTACATTATCCCACAATCAACAATTGAACGATTGAACCACACATTCCACGACCTTCAACGTGTCAATAGGTCATTTCTGGATCAAACCGCAGGAATCTTTTTTTAGCTGTGGGAGATTTGAGCCAATCTCTCACTCACAGCTTTCCACATGAGTTCAAATGATGACGAGCCCAGGAGAAAACTCCCGGATTCCAGTAAAATGTCGTAACTCTTCCATCTAAACTGAAATGACTGCTCTTCACCCCGATGGTTCACATTTTGTTTGTGTCGTGTAATCAGAAAAGGAGATTGATATTGTCATTATTTTCTCCTGTATTCCTCCCGAACCCTTATCTTATATCTTGGACCAAACTGTCCATATTGTTTTATTGATTTCCTTTGTAATCTCTATATTCTATACCTACATAGTTCCGTTTTTATAACTGAACTTTCCAGTAACACTTTTTTTGTCAGGGCTTTATTAATATCACATTATTAATATTATAGTTTTCCAGATTTTTATTCTTTCTCTCATGCTTGATGTGATGTTTGTATCAGTTTTGAGTAAATTTGATAATTAACCGATGAAATTAAATTCATGTTTTATATAAGCATTCGAAAGAAGAAATAATAATAACTCATACTGCAGTTCACTCACTAGGGGTCGCTGTTTAACCAGTTTACGAGCATATATTTTGAAAAGACTCAAGCATGTTTTTAAACTCAAGCATGTAATTATACTGCTGTTGCGGTCGGGGTTACAACTTAAAAGTGTAATTAAATTGAGGACCCTAATAGGGATGCATGAGGCAGCTAATTAATAACCATCGATCACAACGGTGCTGCTAACGGTGGATTCAACACAACAGGTGTGTCAACTTAAAACACATGGGAGGAACCTAGCAGTCTATAAAATGGATCTATGGTTCATGTTCACAATATGAAGCACCTTCAACAGACCATAAGAATATTTCAGTAATCTTATTTATGTCAATTAATGTTAATGTGTCTGAGATTTGTAGTATGAAGTCATTGTAAAGTGTGGTCCTCATGTATTGATTGCAATAGACTGGTAGGCAAAGGGTCATGCATACGCTGTAAACCCGGCCCATCCTGCTTCCTGTGAGCCAGCATCCTGTAGCCTGCCTGGCTGGTTCCAGGCTGCTCCTCAAGGCCTTGCTTAAGGGCTGTGGAAGAAGTGTTGGGTCTCAACTCAAACCTCTAGGGATGGTAGATCTACAGGAGCTGAGTTGGGTCAAAACATTTAAGGGGAGTGACCCCAAATATGGTGAAACATCTGGTAGATTATGGTGACAGCATCTGGTAAATTATGGTGAAACATCTGGTAGATTATGGTGAAACATCTGGTGAATTATGGTGACAACATCTGGTGGATTATGGTGACAACATCTGGTCGATTATGGTGAAACATCTGGTGGATTATGGTGACAAATCTGGTAGATTACGGTGACAACATCTGGTAGATTACAGTGACATCACACCGGCACGCTGTTTAGCTTCTGTGGAATTAGGGTGATGTTGCGGTTGTTTCCACGCCGATGACAGAGCTGGGCAGGTCTCATTTGGATAAACCATGAGTCAAAACTAACAGACATCCTTTCTCTTTCATACCCTCTGCCACTGCTCAGCTCTGTTCAGTACTCTGGCATCAGGACATTTCATACCATGCCGCTACGCTCTCTTTCTTAGTTTTTGTGACCACCTTTACGCCCGTATTCATCCGTACTTCTATCAGGACTTCTGTCTCTCACCCTGTGTGGGTTTCTTTGTATTTCTACTCCAGCAGAACCAATTTCCCCTCTGGAACCAATAAAGGTCTTGAATCTTGAAAAAAAACAAAAAACTACTTCCAGAGAAAAACTAATTTCAGAGAAACAGAAAACGTTGCCAAGAGTTGTCGATGTTCAGATGTTCAGCTGTTCAGCTGTTCAGCTCTCCACCGCCGACCGGTCCAGTCTACTGAACGAGGCGATGTCCGCAGGGCTGATGAGATGGCCCCCGCTTACCTGTTTCAGGGTGTAGCTTAACGCAGAGGGACGCTGTGGGACATCCCAACACTGTTTATGTTAGTCTGGACCAGTGGTTTTTAAACTGTGGGTCGTGACCCGTAAGTGGGTCACTCAAAGGGCCTCAGTGGATGACGCGAGGGCCCCAATAAACGTAATGCTCGTCTAGACATGCCTTGTCTGTTTTAGTTGATCATATGTAGGTTTGAAAACGAAAAAGGGTAAGACTGTGGTTGAATAACAATTTAGAGAAATATTTATTATGTCACTTTTTTAACTGCACAATATATGTAGTGGGCCCAGGCCAGAATAACCTACAGGAGGTTCTGGAAGTCCTGGTCCATACATTAAAGTCTATATAATGGTCTAAACTGGACCATGTTATCCTCGCATTCCTTCCTCTACGTTACTTTGTGGACAGCGTTGTTCCAGCCATGCTTGTATCGTCCACACACCACACTTGGAAATCAAAGGATGATTTCATGGGCGTGTGTGTCGGGACTTCAAAAGCATTCCTCCCAGAGCGGGGTTCATCTGGATCGTGTTGTCCGTGGTCGGAGGAGTCCAGGTGGGTCAGAGCTGGCCCAGAACGCTCTGGTACACACCGGATCAGGCCGGCCGCTGGGTCCTCCCACATATGTGTACTAGCATGCTGAGGCATTCCGTTTGCAGCAGGGTTGTGATTGGACGTTATGATCCATGCAGCATCCTCTCTGCACAGAAATGTGGAATGAAGACAAATCTAATAGAAGCGGCAGAGTCACATAAGGATCTGCATCATGCAGGATTCATGATCTATTAAAACATGTGGAACTCTATTGTATGTATTGTATGTATGTTAGCATATTACTAATTTATCAGGTAACACTTTACAATAAGATTAGATTAATTGGCCATTCATTGGTTGCAGTTATGCAGTAATAAGCATTAAGTAACAGTTAGTAATCCTTTACTAATGGTGTTCATGTTAACTAAGGTAGGGTTAACCCTATTAAATAATGTGTAAATGAATACCTAACCCACTAACCCTAACACCTATTCTAAAGATGTATAATAATGCTTATTACTGCATTAACTAATGTTAATTAATAGTTAGTCAATGTACCCTTATTGTAAAGTGTTACCGTTTATCAGTGGAGTTTAGTAATAAACTATTTTCTACTGTAACCAGGATAGTTGGGATAGTCTAGTGGCTGTAGGGTTCTACTCCCATTAGAGAGGTGCTGTGTTCGATTCCCAGGATCCTCAGTCTACCTGTGTCCTTGAGCAAGATGACAACATACATGGTCCTTAATAATCTGTATCTTCATTGTAGTTTCCTTTGGACAAATGTGTCTGCTAAATCACTATTTGGATTGTTATTATTTTATTAGTATTATTGGTTACCATTATATACTCTTTGTTATTATCCTGTTGGACTTATACAGCGATAACTCCATCCAAATTATTATTAATATTATTTACACTTTTGGTAACTTAATTTATACCTACTTTTTGTAACTATTTGTCACTCTTTTTATAATCGGAGTGAACATAGCCAATCATGTCAACACCAGGTTTATAAAGTGGCTTCATCTGTTCTAATAAGGACCACCAAACTGAATCAAAAACAGTTTTATTGATGGGATATGAACTTGAGGGCATAGTTCCATGTAACGCCGGACACCACCATCAAATGTAGAACATACCAACATACAAACTTTAGCACGGGTGGAAAAAAAAGATGAGATGACAACTCGATTATTTGTAAAATACATTTAATCCCTTAATATTTGGGCACACCAAAGAGGAGAGAGGGCTTATAGGTGCAGTGTCAATGCAGTGCGCTAAAGTCGCTATCGCCATGCTATGCAATATAAGGCTGATGACCTGTTTCCATCACTGGCAGTTACTGTATCGACCTGATGAATGAAGCAAGACCGTGTGTGATGGATTTCACCGCCTGTACCTTCGACTTCAACATATTCAGGGAACCGAAGACAGTTTGGCGAAAGGTTTTACCTCCACTGCAGTGGCACTGTGACACAATCTGCGACCGTCTCCGCCAATAACACCCCGGCGACGTATTAGACAAAGTGATCACAATAAAAAGGCATACATTGTCTAAGCACAGTCTTCATGGTTTTAATTAGAAGAATCGTACAGATCTGTACATGTTACAAGACATATTTTCGGTTATCTCACCATAGCTTTAACTTGTTAGCAAGACACGGCTATCGTCCGAAGACAAGAACAGTAATACTTATGGGTTACGCGCAAGGTTTGGCGGGATGCATGTTAGATATATCAATTCTGTGTGTGACTGTGTGCATGTAAGAGGGAGCAGAGCAAGCAAATTAAATGCTTTTTTTGTTGTTGCCTGAATTGCAGTTATCCGCATCAATTGGTGGACTGGCTCTGAACGTTTTGCAACCCAAATTCCCCAATCCGTTTGGACTAAATAAAACTAACAGAGGAAGCAACACAAGACTGGAACACGCCTGACCTCTAGTGGTGAGTCGTGAATACCGCAGCAGGGTAGGGCTCCTCAGCCACAGGCCCAATGAATTTAGAGTACATCTCACAAGTTCCAGCGCTACAAGCACTAAGAGTCTATAATCCTATCTGTTAGCCGGGCATTGAGCTAAACTATGCGGGGGCCTTAAATGAGGTACTCTGAGCAGTGTCAAATGATAGAGGACCGAATGAGGAGGGCGTGGCGACAGCCCCTGGTAACCTACGATGAAATCAAATCTG
>OOFG01002460.1:0-10232 GCA_900323295.1 Molva molva
TAAGTGATCATGTTGAATAAGGAGGCATGGTTTTTATTTTCCAAAGACTTGTTGGTATGTATACAGCATCCTTAAATCCTTAAGTTGTACACAATGTGCAATATACCTACTTGCTGTATATCTTTTCCAATAGCTTGCAGTGTTTTTGTGTTGGTTTTTTTTCTTCTTTTTTTGAAGAGATTTAGTTATTACTGAGTATTAAAATGCAGGGTATGTGTGGGTTTAGTGCCACTACGGCTTCCTATGTTGCCACACACTATTTTGTGCTAGAGACCAAAAGCAGTCCTGTAGCTGTATTTATTTAAGCTAAAGTACCTCAGACGTCTTGAATGTAAGCTGTATTGTTTCACTTTTTTGCTTTTCTTTGCTACTATGGGAAACTGGGTAGGAACAGAAGGGAGGAACTTATTTCAAGCTGTGTTCAACTCTTGACACAGCATTTTTGTTCTTGAGCAATGTTATCTTGATGAACCTGTTCCAGAAATTGTAGAACGTATTCTAGAACTTTGAAGAACATATATTAGAAGCCTGTTTTCTTTTTTTCCTTGGGGAGGAGGATGGGGGTAATGGGAAAAACAAGTCACTTCTGTACACAGAATATGAAAGTATTTTGCTGTCCACTTCTATCATGCAACTTTTAAATAAAAAAAATTGACATTTAATTAAGGTCTCATGCATTTCATATATACTATAAATGCATATGGATTAAAAAGTAGAGGATGCTTGCAATTTGTGCATGCATTTATCCATGTTTTTTGTATCAAACATCCTGAGGATCTGATCAACATTCCAATTTAGTTCTGTGCACTAGTGACCCAAATATCTTCTCAGTCGTGCACCGCTGCAACGTAACAGGCTCCCTGCTGGCGTTTGACCAGCCGAGCTAAGAAGACCCATGTGGACAGGATGTAGTTTGGGTAGGGGCGGATGTACACAGCCAAGGCAAACGAGGTCTCTGGGATCTCTGTGCTGTGGATCCCTGTGTTGTAGACTGTGTCCACCAATGTGTTCATGTCTCGGTAGGGCATATGAAGAGGGAATCCAGTTACCTAATGAACCCACAAACCAAAGACCCGATTTCGTATTGGGGCCAACAAACATTCCGGATCCAAAATTCCACAATAAACAATGATTTTCAATAGGGCTAGAAACCTAATGGGTAATGCAATCATTCTCAGCCTTGAAATCACATCACATGACAAGTTGTTGATAAGATGATAAAAAAGTAGGTTACACTGGTCAGTGGATTACTAACAAAACGAGCTGGCTCTCAATACAACTATGGTTACCTTGTAGTTTGTCATGGTTTCCAGAACCTTGTTTGTCTCTGTCAGGACAGGGTCAGAGGACCGGGCTCTCTCCATGTGCTCCAGGACTTCTCTGAGCATTGCAGAGCAGTTGGAGTTCCAGCGAGTGATGTGAGGGAGCCTCCACTCGATTATGCTGTTCTTCAGCTTGATTTCCACCCTTGGACAGAAGATACATACACAGTATAGCAGCCCTTCTTATGAATCAGCAAAAAGTGTAATTTATTTATTTTGGAATTGTTTTGTTTAAGCTGTTTTGCAATCAGCTGAGAGCACAACACTGTTGTGCTCTCAGCTGATACACCCATAATGTGATATTGATAGAGTAGACGGCACTAGGGTTGAATGTAATGTGACCTCTAGACCTACCTCCTTTGGACGTGATATACCAATTCCATTTCAACAGGCCGGTATTTCACCTGAATTGGCTAGAGAAGATGCATTTTCACAGGTATATGAGGTTCTTTGTTAAAATGAAGGCACATACAATTTTCAGACTCTTCAATAAATGGTTTACCAATCCAGATGTTGCAGCTTGAGAACCATTGAGGAACAAAGCCTTCCAACAGCCTGTGTCTGACAAGTTAAAGTTGATGACTGACGTCAGCTTTGTGCGTTGGACATTAAACCACACCTAAAACACATCCATCAGCGTTACTTTGGATCTTTGTCGTAATACTACATGTGCTGAACAGGAGATGAGCATGAGCAGCTACCCTTACATTTTGGCCATTCACAAGGCCGTCCACCGTCTGCAGAGGGCAATGCGTGTCACATTTGTCATAGTGCTTTCCATCCCTGGGGTTCCAAACCAAGTATGTATGGTTATTTTTGGTGAGAATGTACGCCGTCTCTCTCTGTAGAATATACTTTGCTTTTACTTTGCACAAAAATAAAGACAAAAACATTGTGATTCTAGTATAGTTTTGTGTGGGCCTGAGCTAAGTATAGTACGGTAGTGATAATCAACATAATGGCAGTGTAGAAGGCTACCTCAAGGACAGATTTTCCCAGTAGCAGCCACGCCTCCACTTGCTGGTAGTGGAAGAGGTTACACAGGAGTACAGCCAGGCTAATATGGTTGCCCACTGCTAGCTCCAGGCACTGCTATAGAATTATCAAACAAATCAAGTTCACAGTGATCTTAAAGGTATACCCAACAACTGAATAAAATATCTTCTCTGTTGGGTACCTTCAAGAAAGATGTTTGAGGTCCACATCTGAGTTTGCTCTACACATAATCTTGGTCAAAGCATATTTGGAAAAACGTGTAAATGTTTATTCTAGTGAATTGTGTGTGTACCTCTGAAGAGAACCACATGTCCCTGCTGTTTCCAACATCAGAGAGGAAGGGCACAGTTGGAATCAGGGACACAAACATTGCCAGTATATCCTAGTTTACATAATCCAAATCCAGTCAAAAAGATACCTTAGTCATACATTCTCAAGGAAGAACATTTAACATTAACATTTAAAGTTATTTCCAGCTGTGTTGGCAATTCTGATTCTTTTTTTTTTTTATCAGCCCTTACTAAAGCAGTTTTGCTGTTGGGTGAAGTGTCCTGCAGTACTTCCTTTGGAGGAGCAAGTGGTCCAAAGAACCTGGTGGCCAGGACCAGGCTACCATCAGAGTTGAAGACAGTGGTCGATACCCATTGTCGCCCCTCACTGGCGGCTCTGCACTGGCGCTCAAACTCACTGGCATGCTCCAGCAGCCCCTCCTCTTCGTCGCTGGGAAACTACAGACGGTCTTAACAATAAGCATTCAACTAAAATGATATAGATATAATTATAATTATTATTCTGGATTAAGTCATATAATGTCTGTCTTGTACCCACCAACCACTGTGAACTCTGGTCCTCATCCTGAACAAACAAAGGTATTTTGCATAACAAAATGTTAATAACCAATTATTAACCAAATAATTGGTTATATCTATGCATCCATTTATCCATCCCTGTCAATAGAACCCTACTCTGGCTGATGGCTCAGTAGCTATGGAGACAGGTGGATCCAGACTTATGAAGACTTCCAGGGAGCTCTCCTCTGTCCTAACTGCCTGGTCATTGAAAATAACATCCTCCTGCCAGGTGTAGCCAAGCAGAAGTGGAGGCTGGCAAATGGGTAGTGACTCACACACCTTAAAACAGTTTGAAGACATATTGGTCCTATTATCTATCAGTGGTCTGGTCTGACGTAATCTGTGTGAACTAATGTTGGTGCGTGCAGAAGTTTGTGTGTGACCTCACCGTGGACTGCTGCAGCAGCGTTTTGAAAGGTATGGTGACAGAGCCAAGCCATTGTCTGCCAGAGAAGACCTGTGCTCCACAGCCTTTCAGTACACTAGTCTATAATTCACAGAGAGTCCCCCAGGTGAAGAGCAGAGCGAGAGGAAGAAACTAATTGTGGAAATGATTACCAAGAACGAAGTCATGGACAGCAATAATCTATGGTTATTTCAGTTGTTGTTTCTGATTGCTTGAAATGTGTATCAGCTCATAAAAGCTCAAGATACCTCAACATGTTGGAAGGAAATGTTGTCAAACATATTTATGACAATGTCATTTTCTGAACTAGAAAGCCCTGCCAGGCTGTAGTCCCCTCCTTTGTCCCTGCAATTATATAGGAGAGCATGATATATGAGCTTGTGCCTGCTATGTGGGAAACACTCTTGTGTACAACAAGTCAAAGGGGTAATGTTACTTGAAGTCAAAGGTAAAGTCCTCCTTCCAGTGCGGATTAGGTCCCTGCTTGACACAACTCTTATATGTGATCTCCTGAAACCTGACCTCAAAGAACGGCTGAACATCAACCTGTTAATACAATGAGAATAATAGAGGCACTATATATGCTACGTGCAATACAGTAATATTTCACAAAAATAATAAGTTAAATGCAATAAATACTGCTACATAATAAAAAACCTGAAAAACACGTATCCTATGGTCATTTTGTATTTGAATCGAGCACCAGGGATTAAGTACAATAAAACCCACCAATAACTTAAAAAATCTGTTTACCTAGGCCTGAAATCCATATAAAGTAACCAATTTGTGGCTCTGTGCAGATCTTCTGAAAAACTCATTTTTACCTGAGGAACAACTTCTTCCTCTGAGAAGGTTGCCCTGATGCTAGTTGCAGGCAGCCCACAGCAGAAGACATTTCTGGTACGAATCTTCCTTCAGAACCAAAACAAAACAAGCAACTATACATGTTTTCTGGTGGTCACCCCCAGCAGACATACCAGCCTGGAGAATAGAGATAAGTCATGCAAGTGAGATGGAGTCCATACTTGAGGGGAGCTTTCTGTCGGACGGGCAGCCCCCTGGCGCTGTTGACAGTCACTCGGACCTTAAGGTGTCTGTCGGCGAGCATGGAGCTGGGAACCCACTTCCTCGTTGTGGTCCTTTTAGGGTTTAGAGGACGCAGTCCCCTGAAGATACCCCAGCTGGACTCCCTGCTCACATTGAGGAGAAAGTTTGTTATCAAGCACAACAATACAGATGTGTTCAAACTCACAAAATCACACAAAGCTCACTTTGAAGAGTCTGCCTCATGGTGCTCATCGACAATGTCGGAGAGCTTGTATTTTTTCCTGATGTCAACAATTCTTCTCTTTGCTAAATCTACCATCTTACATAATACAAAAAAACAGAGGGTTACTTTCCAAGTTATGGAAATAGCCAGTGTGATCTGAATGTAAGATGTGTACCAGAACAACAGTGCACCTTCTCAATTTTTTTTATATTGTGCAGTTTGTGACTTGTGATTGGGTCCTCATCCTCCTCCACAAGTGAAAAACTTGAAACTGCGGAGTACTCCTAAGCAGCGCCAGAACATAAGACACTCATAGGTTTACACACGGGAATTGCCTCGGAATCATTGCAATGATAAGTTTTAACACGTAATGAAACCAGCAAATTGACCAAAAACGTGCAGTTCTTAAAATGTGTTGTTACAGCAAGCATGGACTCTTTGATTTCGCTGTCGTGCAGCGGGATGGCCTTGGGCGGAGCTGTACGACAACTCCTGGCCCTAAGGAGCGCAAACCGCCGGGACTTATCGAAGTTCTCCTCTGTGGTGAAGTCAAACTCCTCTTCGGGGGCGTACATGTGAAAGCATCCCATTACTCCATCTCTCCACTCACAAGCTTCCTGCACTCCAAACAAATACAGCATAGTTCATGTAGTATCTTGTGCTCCCACATTGTTTCCTGTTATACATGGGGATATTTGTAGCAGCAAGGGCTGCAGCCCTGAATGACCAAAAGACAAAACCTACAAGTGAAAACATTATGCGAGCACTTGACATTTACACACTCGTAAAAGTCAGGAGCCACACTCACCCTGAGGAGCCCTTGTATTTCTGTGTTTGCTGGGTGGTTGGGATCATAGTTTACGCCCTTAAGCCTGCCTAGTAACTCTTCATTTGTATGGCTCTTCAACACTTGGCTAGTATGGGAACTGAATATAAATATAAATAAAATAAATCCAATTGGATGATACATCTGTGTAGACATTTATACATAACATATGGTACAAATCATGGAATTGAATGCTTGAATTGAATGTATTGATTGATTACACAGTTATAAAACATTTAATTAACCCCATAAAAACACCAAGATAACCAACACATTGGCTATGAATGTCTATGTATATGAGTTTTGATACAACAAAATGGCTTATTGTGTTATTATTGTATGAAAAATAAAGATGATATTATAATGGTGTTTTTACTCACTTGGTAAAATTAGATTTAATGGCTTTGGGTGCCATGGGGAAGCCAGACTCCTCTACAGCCCAAGAGAGACCACAGATGAGCCTTCCAGAGGTCAATAGATTTGCTGGTTGCTTGCCATTTAGTATACATGATGTGACATCTAATAAAAGATGAAAAGAAAGACAAACTGGAAACAATCTACAAATAGCCTTTGCTTACTTCGCTTTAATAAAATTAATTTTAAATTTTAATAAATGGTAATTGCTGTTACTCACTGCTCCCAACCCCCTCATAGTAAGGCTGGACTACTTGTTTGTTGCAGAACTCTGTAGTTTCCATGAGGGAAGTGCAGCTTGACAGCACATTTCTGTCTGGGATTGGCAAATATACCTTGGCCACCTCAGTGCTCTTTTGTCCTGAAGTCTCACAAATCTGAAATTTCAAGAAGAAGCGTGACAATATTCCCCTTCTGAGGTGATTACATACACATATCAAAACTGGGGGACTGAAGCCCTTTGAGACTGCAATTGGGAAGGGCTCTACAAATGTGTTTAGTGTACACATACCTGCAGCATTATATTCTCTGAGCTGTGCATTATTCGTATGTGAAAGATCTGCTGGATGTTGACTCTGAAGTCATTGTCTAAAGACACTGGATCTGAGAAGGATACAAGCTTCTCATTGTAGAATATGTGCACCGTTATCTTGCGGTGCAGCAATTCAAATCTCCTCATTTTTTCGTCACTAAAAGCCAAAAGCAACAAAGCAAATGGAATTTCTGCTCTGGGTTAAATTCCTGCCAAGACTAAACAAATAACTAATGTTATTCTGTTAATGGTGGACTTACAGGGGGCAGCTCAGTGGTGGGGTGACAAATCTACTTCTGGAGAGAACAGGGATCAGATCACTACACAAGATGGCTGGATTGGCCTGATTCTTCAATTGCTCCACAGGGCCTGAGGTAACCTCCTCATCCTGGTCCAGGTGCTCATTTAAACATATTAATGGTTGCTTGAAAATCCCATCATCTGCAGTCTGTAACAGACAAATCGTTAAATTTGATGCACTGGTGTACACCAACATACAATGCATCAACAATATCTAACCTTGCCCATGTATTACCACAAATATTTCCTCTGGTTTTCCACTTAGAGTTGCTGATTTGTTCACACCCATGTCTTTGAGTCTGTTCAGAAGGGAGTGAGGGAGTTAAGAACTAAAATATTTCCAAAGGATGACCAAAGGGGATTGGCCGCAACAGCAACAATATGTAAAATAAACAAGGACATGCACCTGTGCAGCTGCAATTTGACTGTTGTGCTTGTGAACGCATTTTCTGCTCTGTGTTTTTTAATGGTGTTCCACCGATTACATATGTTCTTCAAGAGATAATCTGTTTCTATCTCTCGGTTCTGCTCAGGGATATAACTACAGAAAAATAAAAATATATATAAATATATATATCCACACAAGCAGTTGGACTAAATAAATCCATAACTCATTTTTTTCCTCCAAATGAAAATATTAACAAACATACCTTATCTCTTGTTTCGTTCCCAACTGGTTTCTTGCCAAGAACCAATCGCATTCACCACTTTCTGATTTCTCCAATCCCTTTAGCTAATATTGCATGGCAAAAGTTTCATGTGTTCAATTAAAATGTATTAAATTTTCTGTAATTGTTGGCATAAACAAGTGCACAGATGTTACGTCTTACACAATACCTTGCACTGCAGGGCAGTAGTGGCATCTGGCATTTGGCGTTTGTTTCGGTAGAGTTCATAGAGCTCTAACAGGTTTTGTGCCAGCACATGTTCTCTACTAAACAGGGGGTGATGTGTGAATATGAGCCCAGCCAGGTTAAGGTCAAGCTGCCACATTGCTGCATCACATTTACTAGATGTGTTTGAGGCTATTGTGGAAGGCTGTGCGGAATAAAGGAATATCACTTTTGGTTGCCAGCAGGTTACATAATGACATTATTACATTTTTTGTTATCAAAATGGTATCTTAGTTGGACATATATGTGTGAATACATGATGTATACACTACTAAGTAATATATTGTTTATTTACACAGTCAGAAGTTTAGATAGTTTATTTATTTATATATATTCTCTATTAATATCAAGTGCCATTAACTTAAGAAACAATACCTCCCTCTGCTCCGTCATTGAAAATATTTATAAATAACTAAAAGGACAGTGTTTTGTGTCAGAAGGCATATTTCCAAATGAAGCACCTAACCTCTATGTATACAGTACTGAGGCCAGGAGAGTGACTTGCAGAAGGGTGGTCTGCTTCGAAGCAGCAGCTCCTCTGCACTGGGTCAGGCAGAGATTTCAGGCAGCCACTCTGGTCAAACCAACAATCTCCCTATAATAGTAAGTAAACAGAACATTCAAGTCAGACTCATTCATTCACATACTGTACACGTTTTTCACCTTAACAGGACTAAATAGTTGACCATGATAAACAGTGAGAATGTGGCTACACACCTATCCTCTTTTATTCGATTTTTGATTACCTTACAAAAAATGGATCACACTATTTTGAAACCAGTCTAAATGTTCTACTTTAGAGAGAATACCCTTATGTTTGACTCAGATGCGCTGTATTCAGAACATTGCAGAGCACTGTGCTTATTTTAGATATTGCATAATCATGTTTTATAACCAGAAACTAGAAATGACCGCCTGGCGCCTGGCTGCTTGTTTTGTGATTAGACAATTTCAAGTAATATGTCATTACCAAATCGTACTTAACTCGTAGTCTAGGGATGCAATGTACAATTATTGAAATGTAGTATTATAGTTAAATCTAGAGTGGTTGACCTTGTCTTGTTCAATGAGTCGGTTGGACATTTTGTTGGTGATCCACCATGGAACCTTAGGTGTGTCCTGGACATACAGTCCTTCATCTTCTAAATAACGCAGCTTCAGATTAGCTCGTGCTAGCCGTTCTTGGGGTACTGTCAAAAAATACATAATTTCTTAGTGAATATGCTCCAAAATCCAGGTGGTATATCAACTGTAACTTTGCTTTACCAGCTGAAAGGCTTGGCACAAAAACATGGGTTTGCTGTAGTCTGCTTTGGACAATTTCTCCAGGAATGAGTGGGTCAGAGTCCTTAGCGTTCTCCTCAATATTAATTACAGTGTCATTTTTACTCTGTAAAGATTAAAAAACATATTTTTATACATATACAACAATAGATGCTGATGCATCTAAAAAATAAGAGTACAAATTTGACATTGCTTGCAGAAAGGTGATGAATCCTCTCTTTCCTCCTTATGTTGATGTTCTTGATTTTCTTTTTCCAAATCATCAAATGTATGACAGAAGAACTCAAATGATGTATCCCCCACAGTCCTTGACATCTGAAAATGCTATAATTTGCATATTTCTTTATTATAATCAGTTTAGGAGCATTAAAAGCCAGAAATAACAACCACCGTCAATCAACATTAATGGTGTTATTCATTAGAGGCTGTTGGACTTCAGCGGACTTGCTATGAACCGTTAAAGGCCGTTACCTTTTGCTCCATACGTCTATGGAGAACTCTTTCTATCCTGCTGCTGCGACTAGGGGGAGGTTCCATAAACTCTGTTTAAATAAACGAAATCCACATTTATATAACGACAGATTAACAATTTAATTCAATTTTAAATGATGCGAAAGGTTCATTATTACGTGTCTTCTTGGCATTTTGCTCTTCGTCACACGTGTTTTGAATTGTTTTCTTTTCGCTCGCCATCTTCACTAGGAGTGAATGAATCTAGCTATCCATGTCTCTGCAAATCCTCCAAAATTTGATAGAAAGTATGCATATTGTTATATAACGTTATTCCAAAACGTAATGGAAAGGACGGGTTACATAAATCACCAGAAGCATTATAAAGGTTTTCGGCAGAGAAAACCGTTCGTTGTGAGCGCGTGCGTTTGATTCTGGCCAACGGCCAACTGCCTTTTTAAACGGCTGCTCTGTTATTTTTATGACCTTGATTTAAAACAAATTACATAAAAATAAAAAAGAGGCAGCTAGGATACATATTATTTTTAATGTGTTAAAAAATAGGTAATAAGAGTTAGGTAAATACTCGTCCCACAGAGCCATCATGTCCACATGCTGACGTAGTGCAAATTAACGGAAGAGGCTGAGACTAGTAACGTTAAGCCTAAATGAAACTTTTGCAGATAAT
>OOFG01002462.1:0-11257 GCA_900323295.1 Molva molva
CGTGCCCGCCGGTGGCGTGCGCAAGTCCCACCTTCAACGATGCCGAATGCTGCCCGGTGTGCATGCGTAAGTACCGGAACAGTCCCGTAAGCCGTCAAACACGCGCAGAGAGCGCCACGCACACGCACGAGTACAGCCACGCACACGCACGAGTACAGCCACGCACACGCACGAGTACAGCCACGCACACGCACGAGTACAGCCACGCACACGCACGAGTACAGCCACGCACACGCACGAGTACAGCCACGCACACGCACGAGTACAGCCACGCACACGCACGAGTACAGCCACGCACACGCACGAGTACAGCCACGCACACGCACGAGTACAGCCACGCACACGCACGAGTACAGCCACGCACACGCACGAGTACAGCCACGCACACGCACGAGTACAGCCACGAGTTGTCAACTCAAGCGTAGCTCGGTTTTCATCATAAATGAATAAATAACAGCGATGACCCAATGTGCTCAAAAACGAGGAGAAAAATGCTGCATGCGTATAAACTTTTAATTACAGTTAAGGTTATAGGATGTTTTACTTTGTAGGCCAACCGCACATTTTATGATGCAACGTTAACCTCTCTGTGCAATGAATTCTGTGGGCTTTAGAGGGTGATGTCATGTAAAAACAAAACAACTTTTCTCTTCCACGCAATTTATTTTGAAATATTATTATTATTATTATTCTTTTTTTTTTTGCAGTTCATGCATGGGCGAAATTAAACAGAAATAACATTGTCGATTTTACACTGGTTTCGTCCGGTATCTCCAGCCATCAACAGCGAGGACGGCTGGTCGCCATGGTCCGAGTGGACAGAGTGCACGGTCACCTGTGGCACAGGAACCCAGCAGAGAGGCAGGTCATGTGACGCCACCAGTAACCCCTGCAGCGGAGCTTCCATCCAGACCAGGAAGTGCAGCCTGGGCAAATGCGACAGCAGAGGTATGTGATGCAGATTGTCGGGAGAAGAAGACACTCGCCCTCTGCCATGCGGTTGGGATGGTTGTGCTGTAGGTTCAAACGAGAGCTCCTTTAGAGCCGTGCTTCCCCCCCCGTTGTAATGCTATAATTATCAAATTAAAGATGTCTGCCAGCACTTCAGCTGCTGTTCCCCACATGATGATAGCAAAGCAGCTGCTAAATTACAGTTTGACATTTCAGAAGACGTAACTTGATAGAAATGCTTTCCACAATGAAAAAAAAAGCTTGTTCGGTTATGGGCGCAGTTTAAAAGCTCAAAGTGCCTGTTTTTGAGACAAAGTGCAGTAGTGTACTTCTGGAATCATTTCAAAATGGATCCTGCTCTGAGGCCAGCAGGGTTTTGGTGTGGTCAGTGAAAGTTGACTCCTAAAGAAATGTCATTGGCTTAGAGGGGTGTTCCATTGCACAAGACGAGTCCCAAACTACCCAGCAACCATATAAATACTGTATTCCAGGCCATGTTAGTCCACTTAAAAGTTCAAACAGTGGTGATATTTGATATTTATTATGGAGGTTTTCTCTAGACAGTAAAAACATATCGTCTATGACAAGATACATTTGTACAAAAAAACGCTTTTACGATTATTATTGTATTATACCCGAGTGTGCCCTCTTGTGGTCAGAAATAACCCATTTAAACAGAATTTCATCATTATTTTTAGCTTTTATTGAGTTTTGCATTAGGAAACGGTGCCTCTGCAAGTCATTTTGTGCTTGGTTGCAACAGAGTCTCCACGGGGGGGTTGATGTCTCAACCATTACATAAACATCACAGGGGAGGTCACCGAAACATCTTACCAGAACATCATCATGTTCTCCAAACAATGTTAAACCGAGAAAAAAATGAGGCGTTCTCCACCCCTAGAACTTGTCGATCGTGATCAGATTCAAACCTCAATCTGGTCCGCATTAACACACATCTGTGCGCGGCGGGCCTCTGACCTATCTCGTCTGTTTGTTTGTTTGTCTGCGTGTGTTGCCCAGTGCGTCAGAACGGCGGCTGGAGCCTGTGGTCCCCTTGGTCGTCCTGCTCGGTGACGTGCGGCGAGGGCCAAATCACCCGAATACGCCACTGCAACGCCCCCGTACCGCAGCTAGGGGGCGAGGACTGCGAGGGCAGCGGCAGAGAGACCCAGCGCTGCGAGGCCCAGCCCTGTCCCAGTGAGTGCTACGCCTCAGAGGATGACCACCTGTACCGCAAATCCCACTTAAATTAAGAGATTTATTTGCGTAATATATTGAGAAAAGCCAGGGCAGGCTTTATTTTTTTGCATTTTTGTCCCTTTTAACTCGCAGACTGTGTTTCCTGCCGTTGAGTTTTGGCTCTTGAGAATTCCTGCTGAGGCTTGTAGTTTGCAAAATCGTAAACCGTGTCCGATTAATAAACCATCGGAAAGCTTTTGCTAGTGGAGAGAAGAGAAGAAGCTCTGAGCTTGGTGTCGCTGTGACTCTGCAGTCGACGGCGGTTGGGGTCCCTGGTCGCCGTGGGCAACGTGTTCGGCCACATGCGGAGGGGGCGTCAAGAGTCGCACGCGGGTGTGCAACAGCCCCCACCCCCAGTATGACGGTAGGGGGTGTGTTGGAGAGGACACCGACAGCGACATCTGTAACAAGATGGACTGTCCAATCGGTGGGTACTGTCACACGCACGCACACACACGCACGCACGCACACATACACTTAGTGTATGTCTTAATGTTGGTATGATTGTGATGAGTCTGCATGTTCCATGGTTTGGTACATTGTCAAAAATGTCAAATATGTTTGCAAGCCTACAAATCTGGGGCAGTAATTTTCAGCTACATATAAATAAAGCAAAATGGGATCGGTTACAAAACAGACGAAATTTGTTGACCTTGTACGAAGCCTTTTGACTTCCCGTAGGCTCACCTGTCGCGGTTTTAAATCCCCTACAGACGGGTGTCTCTCGAACCCTTGCTTCGGCGGGGTGGACTGCAACAGTTCCCCAGACGGGTCCTGGGAGTGCGGACCGTGTCCCAGTGGTTTCCGTGGAAACGGTACCCACTGTGAAGACATCAACGAGGCAAGCGTCCTGTCCTTTGCGGAGGACCGTCATCTCTCATCGTTCATCGTCGCCTGAAGTGACTTCTTCTGCGGTCGGCGCCGTCCTTACCGCCACCCTGATGCCTTCCCCTTGTGTTCCCCTCTCCGCAGTGCGACATGGTGTCCGACGTCTGCTACAAGGTGAGCGGACTGCAACGCTGTGTCAACACCGACCCGGGATTCCACTGTCTGCCCTGTCCCAAGAGATACAAGGGCACCCAGCCCTTCGGCATGGGCGTAGAGGCTGCCAAGAAACACAAACAGGTGAGTCGGGGTAACGGGTCCCACAGGGAACCCAGGATTGGATTGTTTTTTAACATGCTGGAGCCAAAGTTCTGAAAAACGCTTCACCCCAGGCTGTTACACTGGCCTGGTTCTTGGTTGGTGGATGTTATCATTGCTGGAGGGGTAGACCTTGAGCCCAACATATATGGGCATGCCATACCTTTAAAATCAAGGGTAGGGGAAGCTGGAGGGCTGCTTATACTTAGAGCCAGAAGTTGATTTGATCAACTTGGGCTTGTTTAAAGTGATGCCAATAAAACTAGACAAGTAGACATGGCACATTCAATGACATATAAACATCTCTTTTATACGACCTTCTACCAAAATTAAAACGTAAGCCCTTGATTGGAGCACACGTCATCGAGTGTCTGCTCTCTAACACCGGCTGAGTTCATCGCTCACAGGGGGTCACTAACCTAATGTTCCTGGGGGGGGGTGCTCTGAGCACCAGTTTCATAACATCCCTTATGAACCATTTGGTGTCTCTTTGGCCCCTGCAGCTGTATGCTTTTGATATGCTGCCTCAAATGTTCAATTGGATTTGGGAGGGAAGCAGGGGGTGGGAGAGTTATCTCATAGCTGGCACCAATACGGCCGCTTTTAACGGCTTCTATCAAAGGCCTTCTCATGCTGTCATGGGGAACTCAATGATTTCATTGAGAGGCATCTGAAGGGCAGTAACCAGTGACAGCTGCAACTATTTGACTAAATCAAGTGAAGGGTTATGATAGCGCGAGTACTACACACTATGGAATATGGCAACTAGAGGCATACCTAATACTTCATTCATATATATTTATACTACTATTTCATAATTAATACTTTTGTTAATGACACTTATGTGTAATTAAAGGTAAGGGTTAGGCTTCGCGCTCAAATTGACCCGTACAGGTCGATGGCAGACATAGGGAATCGAACCCAGAACCTTTCAGCTGGGAGTCACACCCTAACCAGTCCTGCTCTGCAATGAAATGACGAGTCCACGTCATTTTAACCACTTGTCCCCTTCTTCCTCTCACCAGGTGTGCGAGCCAGAGAACCCGTGCAAAGACAAGACCCACAATTGCCACAAGTACGCCGAGTGCATCTACCTGAGCCACTTCAGCGACCCCATGTACAAGTGTGAGTGCAGGACGGGTTACGCCGGCGACGGATTCCTCTGTGGAGAGGACTCTGATTTAGATGGCTGGCCCAATCAAAACCTTGTGTGTGGTGCCAATGCTACGTATCACTGCAAGAAGGTATCCGCTCAGGCCTTTCACATTCACATTTTACGTACGTTAAGGTTATGTGAGTTTGTGTTCGTTATAGGATACATCACAGTAATATCACACATTATGTATACAGATACTAATTGCTGGCTGCTATTTTTGTAGGATAATTGCCCAAGCCTGCCAAACTCTGGACAGGAGGACTTTGACAAAGACGGTCAAGGAGACGCTTGCGACAAAGACGATGACAATGATGGAATCGTAGACGAGAGGGTACGTGAGCGACCTTTGACCTTTTTACTTCTGGAAATATTTGCTAATTAACCTCAGACCTCGAGTGAAATCTTGGGTGACACCTTAAAAATAAACATTTACATTTCCTTCCTTCCAGGACAACTGCCCTCTGCTTTACAACCCCCGGCAATTTGACTTTGACAAAGACGACGTCGGAGACCGCTGTGATAACTGTCCATACGAGCACAACCCTGCCCAGATAGACACGGACCACAACGGAGAAGGAGACGCCTGCGCAGTGGACATCGACGGAGACGGTGAACAACATGCGACTCTGACGCAGAACATTACCTTTTTTAAGTTGTTTCTCGTTTCAATTGATTTTCCCTGATTTGCCAACATGATTTTAGTTTTGTATTATGTGACGGTTTCGTATATGTCTGTATAGTTTACAGTTTTACGGATCTGGGAGCCAATTGAGACTGAACGTGTCTTATTTCGTTCTTTAGAAATCCTGAATGAGAGCGACAACTGTCCGTACGTATACAACACCGACCAGAAGGACACAGACATGGATGGAGTAGGAGACCAGTGTGACAACTGTCCCATGCTGCACAACCCAGACCAGGTACTCACCCACACTGAACCTAGTCACACTTCCAACGCTCATATCCAAAACATACAACCTACCGCAAACCAAAAACACATCCGGAATTGGAGTTTGGTGTTTTTTGGGGGGTTTCGCTGCCATGTGACTGAACCACGGCGTTTGTGTGGAAACCAGACCGACGTCGACAACGACCTGGTGGGAGACCAGTGCGACAACAACCAGGACATCGACGAAGACGGCCACCAGAACAACCTGGACAACTGTCCCTACGTGGCCAACGCCAACCAGGCCGACCAGGACAAGGACGGCAAGGGAGACGCCTGCGACTACGATGACGACAACGACGGCGTGCCTGACGACAAAGACAACTGCCGGCTGACGCCCAACGAAGACCAGCTGGATGCCGATGGTGAGAACGTTTGAACCGGTTCCCGTTTGGGGTTTAGTGTGCTAAGCTAGTTGGGTGGGGTTCCATCGATGGAACCCCACCCAACTAGCTTAGCACACTAAACCCCAACAACCAATTAATTTAGATTCTTAGATTGATTGTGATGATGATGATGACAGTTAACAAGTAAATCATAATGTGTCACTTGTGGAAACAAACGCATGGGGAGACACAAACACACACACACTCACACACACACCTGTAGGCTCCATGCATGGACACGTCTGAGACCCTACAAAACCCAAGAGTTATTGCAGCCTGCCCTGAGAAAAAATGTTGGGGCCGTGGCTACGAGCCTCAAGAAAGGAACCTCCATTAACTTGCGATTGATTTATTGCTTGCATATTTGTCCAACATTCTGTATCCACTTTCCTGGATGGCTGCATGCTAGATATTTTCCTCCTCCACAGGCTCTTCGTCCTTGGCCCGTGGAGACCCTAAACTATGTGATATTTACCTTCTGACTTTTACTTTGGTGGTCAGCCGCCTGTCAGCGTCCAGATGAGCTCAGCATTTGCAACACGTTTTGCTGCCACAATAATACAATAATATTAAAACACAGCGGTGCCTGTGGAAAGACTAATGGAACGGGTCAGCTTTGATGATGTCACTGTCTGTTTTTCTTTCCAACAGACTTCTGGGCTTGCTCTTGATTCAACGTCAGCGCCCAATTAGAGCAGGGTTTACCTGACGGTTTATTATTTATTTATTTCTGTATTTTTTTAATCTTTCCCTTTTTACTGGAAACACACTTTGGACGGAAAGGAAAGCCCTGGATGTGAACTGCATCCAAACTACTCACTTCTCTCATCTCAATGTTTATTTGAAAGAAGGAGCGTCGGCTCCTCTTGGTGACTCTGGCCGGCCCCCGCTAGCAGAGGTTCGCTACTGGAAGGTAGAGAGCAGCCAGGCGCCTTGCCGGGAGGTTAACTGAGTAGCAGTCAGAGCGTTAACCAAAGAAAGCATGTTGTATGTTATGCATGTGTAACTTCATCTCCAATAATCCCTTTCAATTATTTTGATGAGCAGGTGATGGAAGAGGGGATGCCTGCAAGGACGACTTTGACAACGACAGCATCCCTGACATTTTTGACGTGTGCCCGGAGAACAACGCTATCAGCGTGACGGACTTCAGAAAGTTCCAGATGGTCCACCTGGACCCCAAGGGAACCACACAAATCGACCCCAACTGGGTGGTCAGACACCAGGGCAAAGAGCTGGTGCAGACCGCCAACTCGGACCCTGGCATCGCTGTAGGTGAGCCTCAGCCCACGTCTCCAAATCGAATGAAACACCCCTCAATAGGAAGGGAGGATGAAACCATGAACATCAACTGTTCTTCAGCGCCTCATCAATGTTTATTGAGATCCTATTTTGAAACATAGCCATCCTCCATCTATGGTCTAGTGTGGTGGAGGTGATAGTACTAGGTAAAAGTGGAGCGGAGGTGATGGTGTGAGGTCTGTGGGCCTAGTGGCCATGGGGCCGTGTTAAGCCTTGGGAGTCGTTGTTCTAACATTCCGCTTTGTACCTTTCTTCTTCTTCTTCTTCTTCCTCTAAGGTTTCGATGAGTTCAGCGCCGTGGACTTCAGCGGCACGATGTACGTGAACACCGACAGGGACGATGACTACGCCGGCTTCGTGTTCGGCTACCAGTCGAGCGGTCGCTTCTACGTGGTGATGTGGAAGCAGATCACCCAGACCTACTGGGAAGAGAAGCCGTCCAAGGCCTTCGGCATCTCTGGTGTTTCCCTCAAAGTGGTCAACTCCACCACGGGAACTGGAGAGAACCTGCGGAATGCTCTGTGGCACACGGGCAACACCCTGGGACAGGCAAGCTGGCCCTCTCTCACCTCTACCTTTCAGAGGGCTGCCAGAGTGGGTTTCAGCTAACCCTTTGTTAACTATTCTGTTCTGCACAGGTGCGGACGCTGTGGCACGACCCCAAAAACATTGGGTGGAAAGATTACACCGCCTACAGGTGGCACCTAATCCACAGACCGAAGACTGGTTTTATCAGGTAGAGAGCAGATACACCTCGGGACTATGAGACCACATTAGTCTGATAACTCAGATTTGCCTAGATTAAAAAACAGAACTTTCGTTGAAATGTCTGAAAGTAAAGAGTAGTCATAAAAAACTAGATCATGATGGCCAGAACCACACCAACATTGATTTTACGGAAGTTGACTTTGTTTGTCGTGTGGTGGATCTCCATTTGCCCTCCACTGACGATGCCTGGTCTATCCCTGGCTCTTCTTCTGCAGGGTGGTGGTGTATGAAGGGAAACAAATCATGGCCGACTCGGGGCCAGTCTATGACAAGACGTTCGCAGGGGGGAGGTTAGGCTTGTTTGTCTTCTCACAAGAGCTGGTCTTCTTCTCTGATCTCAAGTATGAGTGCAGAGGTGAGTCGTATCCCGTTCTTACGTTCCTAATCTAGCTAATACGTTTATGTGTGTGTGTTTGTGTGTGTCTGTTTGTGTTTTTGTTTGTGTGATGTTTTGCTAGAGTGCCTTCCTGTGTCTATGTTGAGTGTTGATACAAGTGGGTCTTTGTTTGTTGTATTTGTTTGTTTGTCTATGGATCTGTGTTAATGTATCTGTTGGTTTGAGAACTGATTCAGAAGCCATGAGAGAAATCAACTTTCCCTCTGGGAAAGTTGTACTATCTGTATTATCCCTTTGGGTATTATCCCTTTGGGATAATACAGAACAAGCTCTTAAACCATCAACATCTTTTTCAATACTCAGATAAGCCGGAGTTGCCAACAGTGTTGGGAAGGTAATCATGACAAGGATTGTCTGTTGTGTATTGGCTGAAGCTATTAAAGAAAACGCTCTTTATTCTGCCTGTGAGCTTGTCTGGACGACAATGCCTCCAAAGCATTGTGAAGGTCCTTGAGTCCCAAGGCCTTGAGACCCAAGAACCTTTAATCATTTATAAGCATTTATAATAACGATTCAATATGAGATAGAAGACACGCTTCTTCAAGGCACACACTGCATAACCCATCGCTGCACATGCTGTCACTAAATTGGCTCCACCCAAAAGTAACGCTGGCTTTTTAAAACAAGCTTTTATATTGAAAGTTGTATTAACTGTCATTTCCTTTTGCTAATCTCCCTCCAGATAACTGAGTTACAGAGCAGGGACTCTAAACATCCAAGTCTAAGGGACACATCTTCAAACGGAACATCTGATTTTCTACTCCATTTCAATGGAAAATGGACCTTTCCATGTTCTCCCTTCAGCGGAAGGGGATTTGTTTTTTCTGGGTGCTTTACAGTGCATGCAATACACCGCAAAAGTATAAAAAATTAAAATCGAAACATGGACACATGACAAAAAAACAGCCATCGCTAAATATCTACTCATAGCTACATGTAACAATGTCACCGTTTTTAAAGAGGTTTCATTGTACAGCAACATACAGAGTGCGCCTTTTTCTCTCACTTTCTCGCTTTCTATATGGCCTATATGGCTCGTAACAGACTTCTTGATCGTCTATTATATTGAGAAATTCAATTCAGGAAGAGTAACATGAGGCAGGCCTTTAAGCCCTGTCATGGGTCCGACCCAGGGATTAAACCAATGGTATCTGGAATAACCTGAAAAGAAATTGATCTGTAGCAGAAGGCATGCTAATGAAGTGGTCGTCAGTAGTTTTATCAATCCATGAATGTTGTTTCATAGAGATCTTGAGTGAATGGTTTAGATAGGCCTTTTTTATAGTAATTCCTAAAGATGTTTATACTAAGTCTGTATTATAAATTCTTTTTTTGTAAATTATTTATGCTCTGCTTTTTTTGTTACATTTTTATGGTTGTTTTTGTTGCTAGAGATTGTAAATAATTATTTATTTGTTTACACTGACAAAATTCACAAATGAATATAACATCAAGATGACATAGTATTACAGTTGTTTAATATGCAGTGTTGTCAAGCACTTACTTTGTTAGTTTGCCATATGATAACCTTTACCCTCTTTAAAAAAAATCTCTCTAGTGCCTCCTTTAATATAAAAATAAATCATAACACATCGACAAAAATAAATCATAAACATCATAATGTCCTATGTACAAGATGGAATAAGGGAAGGACAGTTTCAAACTTGAAATGATGATGTACTGTTGTGAAGTATCACCCATAAATAGTTTATTTATAGATAACCCCTTGAACAGACAATTGGATTAATTTGTGTGTGTTCAAGTATCAATGCAGTTTAGTAAATATCCTAGTGCTGCTAATTAGAGAGACACCCAATACCATTCTAAAGTAAGTCATGTGGAAAGACATGTTCAGTGTAAGCTGCTGTGGTCATGGTTGTAACATTCATAGCATTCCATGTTTGGTTTCCAGCTTGTTGCCCCACGTTGAGGGTTTGCAATTCGCAAAATGTAAATTGTTTTTTAAAGTGTTTTTGATATAGATTTCCTACAAACCATATTGTATGTTTCCCTCCTTAAAGAGATACTCCTGTTATATAAATAAACCATTTCTACACCATAATATAGTTTTGTGTTTGCCTTTCACTGTTAGATTACTGCAATTCACACATACAATTGCCCAAACATGGTCTACATTTTCAGTCAATCTTTTATCTTTGTTCACAAGACTGATGTTGAAAAACCCCTTACAATATTCAGGCTTTCAACAGACCTTTTATAAGTACTTTAAGCATGAATAAAGCATACATCTCCAGCTACTGCCCTCGCTTACTTAACTTTCTTCTTTCTTATTAACTTTGTAATACATGATGATTCAAGTAAATAACCCATGCTAAGTAAGTGTCCTGTGCCGTTGTGTTAGATAGAATAAGACTGGGGAAGTTGATCATGACTGAAGCCTGAACATGAAGACCGCCTTTTGTTTCCCTGAGGAAAATACAGAGCAGGGAGTTGAGGAGTTAACTGCTTAAAAAACTCAAGAAGGGAGGAAAGAAGAAAAAATATAAAATAAAATAAAGATGTGGGAACATCGACATTCTGTCTGTGGTTTGTGGGGAACCATTCTTTTTTTTCTTTTTTTTTTTTAAGTCTTCAGAATTGCCCACGTGGCGTTGGCCATAGATTGGGGTATTGGTCTGGCCCTGAATGGACGCTAGTCCCTGCTCCAACATGTCTTCCAGAGTGTTTCCCAGGCTCCTGCCAAGGGATGCCAGCGTGTGACACAGTAAAGCCACATTTCTATGCTGAGCTGGGTCTCTTGGAAATCTACGAATATTTTCATAGGTTAACACCGTTCAACCTGGCTGCGACTAATTCAAATCCTTTTTAATCAGGAGGGTGTTTTTTTTGGGTAGCGACTGCTACAGGGGTGGAGGTGAAACGAGAGATGTGTGGAGAGGCACCCACCAAGCCAAATAAGACATCATCGCTGCAAGATGTGGTGGATCAATCCGGTCGGAGCGGACTAT